>VWPU01012796.1:0-87248 GCA_013398955.1 Callaeas wilsoni | reverse complement strand
CCTGTCCAAACCGAGACAACCAGTTAACATATTTTATACTTTTAAGTAACGAGAGAACACATATCCAAGAAAAACGGAAGTGTTGAAAACCTAAAGTAAGTTTAAAATTGAGACTATGCATGAAACAAAATCATAAATCTGGTTTTCTTACCTTTTTAACCCATCCAAATTTTTTTGTGTTATTTCTAACAGGCATTGATAGCCAGCCTTCCAATCTTGATTCTGAAAAAGAGATATGTATTAAAGAACAGACAAAACATTATTTCTGACATTACTGCGCATTTTAAAAATTATTGAACATCAATAATAAAGCAAGAGAGCAAACATGAGAAGATGAACAATTTAACAGTACAAGGCCTTGTGAAGTTTATCATGGTAAATGTTCAGGAATACATTGAATAATGTAGCCCTGAATAACCAGCAGTGCAGTCACAAAAAAGCAGTAGACAAGAGGAGGAAGGGGAAGAACAAACTTGCAGTTATAGCACACACGTTCCCTTTAGTAATTTTTTCAAGTCTTAAAAGCCTTATATGTATTGACCTTTACCTTTTACAACAGCACCTAAAGATATTAGTACAGACCATCAACACTCAATCCAAGACCAAAAAAAAAGGCAAATTACCACTACGAATAACCTATATACCGTGGAAAATGTCAGTTTAGTATTCTAATTCATACTTTTTGGTCCGTAAATTTTTATTTTCTCTAATTCTGCCTGTATCTCCTAGGTTTTCTAATCCAAAATAAGTAATTTTTGGCCAACTCTTAGGCCTTGCCTGAATTCAACTGCCCTTTCACACACTTGCAGCATTTTACATTACACTGGCACATTTGTCAGATTTGATTTATCAAGAGTATGGAGAGCTCAGCTGTTGCTTGACACATACATTTCAGTAGTCACCAAAAGCTCAACAGGATCACACTTTCCGAGTGCTTGGTAATACACAGGATCACATAACCTTTGACCCTATTTTTACAGCTGCACTTAACACAAGCATTTCTTCCCCCTGTTTTATTAAGGGGAACTACTCAATTGCAATACTATTTTTCTAATGAGTTTCCTACCCTAGCAGATAACCTCTACTGCTGCTGAGGAACCTCCAAGGCAAAAATATTGAAGTGTTTCAGCATTAACAAACACAAAACCATGGAAACATACTCCAAAATTGCAAAAACTATTTTCTTTCTCATCAGAGGGCATTTGCAGGTTCCTGCCCATGCTTAACACAGTTTAACAAATAATTACTTGATATTCATAGAATTCTTTTTGTGTTTAAAGGAACTTAAAGCGAGATACACACATACACACTGTTCAATGTTTATTGCTCTACCAGCAGTGCTGTTGGTAACCTATTTTAATACACATATCAAGTAAATGAAACAGTTCTGTAACGTGTTTTGCCTCCTACCTGCCACCTTATATTGTTCAACTACACCTCATAGAAAGTGTAGCAAGCATAATGCTGATGCAAAAAAATAGTCTACCCCATATTCAGGAAGCACATGTAGGGCAAAAAAAAAGCATGTTTCTCCTATTTCCTAAAACATGATTTTCCTAATTTTCTCCCTAATCTGTAATACTACTGCATGAAATTGGACAAAATGAGAACTTCTGATTATACTTCTTCACTTCTGGTGTCCATTCAATACTAACAGATCAGAAAAAGGGCAGAATATTCCAAACTTCTCACAATACATGCTTATAAACACTAGGAGGGGAAAAACAACAGGAGACACCACCCTACGTCAAATCTTTTGTAATTACATCAGCAAAAAATCCCAGTTTAGCTATGATTTTTACTTTACAACAAAGCAAATCCATGCACATACCACAACAGCAGCTAACAAGGAAAAAAATACATATGTATGTAGGCTTTCTTTCATTAGAAGCTTCAAAGCAAAAACAGAGAATGAGGAAAATAGAGGAAATGCATTATTCTTTACTCTAGTTTGATGAAGTAATGTCAAAATACCAAAAGAGGTTCCACCTTCAGTAGAAAGGTACTCACACTTTAAAGGAACCTCGTATGAAATACAGAAATTTGAATGCAATAAAAAGCCACCTCTAACATTAACACTAAACAGAAGCTTTGTTAAAAGGATGTATGTGTTGTCATATAAAATGAATACAGAATTAGTAAAACAGGGCCTTATCACCCACGATAAACTTTTAAGGCAAAACAATATAATACTCAGGAGAATTCATTTCTACAAGAAAATCATGTATGTTTAGGTGTAAGGAGTTAGATGTTTCCACATTTCACTTAAACACAAAGATTTGACTTTTTGGTATCCAGTACCTTAGGGTCATACAGAGAGCTGCAGACACTGTGTAGAGGCTACCTTGAAAACAAGCCATATGGCTCATTTATTGAATGCCTCAATAAAAATGGTGGGTTTATAACTGTCAGCAAGCATTTGCAAACATTTAGAGAAAACAGGCCAGTTATTTGTTCATGCGAGCTTTCTCATGCCTTTGACGGCAATGCTTACTGCCACTGCAGTGTGTTATCTGCCAGATCTGGTTTATGTTTCTTTAATTATGTATTAATAGTGTTAGTTCTGAAACAGAGAAAAGGACACAATAAGAACAAAACCAAACGGTTCTCAGGGATGTCACCTGTGCTATCAACTTCTGCAGGGCTGTGGGAACAAGACAAAGGTTCTTCCTCTGAGTCAGAATCAGAATCAAGAAGCATGCGAGAACTGGAAGGCTTAGTGGCAATACTGACAGAGGTAGAAGAGTGCTGATAGGTAAAGGACATGGATTCCATAGTGTGGGATTGAGTGATATGGACTAAACATAAAGCATAAAGGAGGAAAAGTAGAAAAGAAGTCAAAATAGAATCTCAGAGTATTAGTTTTACATTTCATCACATACACACAGTAATTGCAAAGTAACCACCAAAATAAAGAAAAAAAAAAAATTAGTTCTAATGGAGCACAACAGAATTTAAAAAAAAAATTCCTTAAATAAATGTAAGGTGAAGTATTGCAACAGATAGATTTAGTTAGCAGGTAAACAAGTGATCACTATCAAAGGATTGATAAGATGGTAGAAATAGATGAAGATGAAAAGTCACAGAATCATCAGACCATCAATTTAGTACTCCAGTTTCTATGGAAAAACGCGGATATAAATGCAGTTAATGCAGAAATATTAATAAAATTAACATACCAGGAAATCCATCATCTGCTTCAGCCTCTCCAGGTCCACTGCCTATGCTACTGTTGTCCAGCCCAATGTGCAGTGACTGCAGCTGGGAACGAAGCTGTTCAATGTCACTGTCTTTGCTGTCCAGAGTCATCTGCAGTTCAATCCGTATCTGACTCTCTTCTGCTATTTGCTGCAGGGATAAATTGCAAAATTTCTTATTATCACAATATTTGGTTACTCAGAGAAAATATAAGTAGAAAATTATGCAGAATTTGTAGCCAATCTCAACATACATTCTGGGTATTTCTTTTGGTCGGGGAAATTCAGAAATAGAGACTGGATACACTACCTTAAGTCTGTATCAATAGTATGATTTTACAGAAAATACTCAATGTTTATATCTGCAAAAGGATCTTACTGCCTGCATTTCATTTATTTCCTTCTGATATTTGATCATCATCTGGGTTAACTTTTCTCGTTCAGACTTCAGTTCCATATGCAGCTTCCTATTTTCCTTTTCCTTCCGCCGTACATCAGTGTCAGCTCCACGTTTGACTGGACCCTTCCGATTCATGATTTCAGCCAATTTATTCACAGCCTTCCCATGGGAAATAAAAAAGTGACAAAAACCACACTAATAAATACACAGAGTTATGTTGTGAAGAAATAAAGTCTTCTCTCCTGTCTATAACCAGACACCTCTAACTATAAACTAAGACCTCTGCAATCCAGTACTACAAGGCTGCTTTAATTCACAGTATGACACAAAATATAAAAGAAGGTAGTGATGCCATTTTTACTTGCAGCAAGCATTAGCTGTGTGAGCACTTTCACTAATTTAAATAATCCCTTACATTTTCCCTAGCTAGACCCAAAATATATCTTTGTATTAAGATGCCACTTGTTCTAAAAAACAATCTAGATTAAAATCAGAAATGTACTTCTTTATAGAACTTGTAGAGGAATATAAATCAAGACTGAAACCAGTAACATATCCAATAATTTGACAGAAATTGAGGCTTTTGCTGGTGGAACACAGTTGGATTAGAAGTTCCTCTATTATGAATCATAAGGATCCAGTTTCACTACTACACTGAAAAATCTACTTAGAAGGAAGGAAAAAACCAATATACTTTCTTTCAGAGCAAAAAAATATAAAGCGTTACTAGTACCTATCAACAGTTTATAACAAAAACTATTCTATAAAAAATTATTTGATTCATTAACACTATGTCTACATGCATTTAAATATATTTGCTTACCTGGGTTTTTAATGTTCTTTCATTCAACAACTGTTTCTCGAATTGTGCTTTAATATTTCCTACATTTGCTTCTTCTTCTTTTAGCTTTGTAATTTCTGTGGCAAGGTAATTAAAAAAAAATCTGTAAAAACTCATTACAAACGAATATAGTACTATTAAAGACCAAATCTAGTTTCAATTTAAATCACATTTGGTTCAGAGATTACGTACGTTCTTGTGCTTCCTTCAGTTTATTGTTTAGTTCTTCTTTCTCATTAGCAAGGTTAGCCACATCACTAGTTAGTGTCCTATTTGCTTCCTCCAACTACAAAAAAAAGGACACGTGACCATGTAACAAAATTCATTTGGCAGATGAAGCATTACAGGACAGAAGGAAATGCTGCAGAGTGAGACCAGTATAAGGATAAGAGGACTTGCTGTAAGAAGGGTAGGGGTACGGAAGAAGGAATAGTCAGAGAAATGCATGGAAGAAACATGGCAAGAGATTTTTGAATTTCAATCATAAGAAATAAATTTTTTTAAAATGCTAGATGTACTTGTGTATCTCTAAGTCTGCTAAATAGCAATGGATAACTCAAACTGCAAATAAAGCTCATGTACAACTTCTACCAAAATTACAGATCATGTTAACTCACCGAGGCTATGGTGGCATCTTTCTCAGTAAGTTCCTGTTTATGCCTCGCCATCATCTCTTTAATCTCCAGCTCTTTCATAATCTTCTCTTTTTCCAAATCAGAGTACTGTTCTTCAGCAATGGAACGGGCAAGTTGCTCTGAATCTGCTTTTGTCAAAGTAATCTCTAGCTGAGCAGCCAAGGAATCTCTGCAAATTGTTGATATATACTTTTAATTTTAAAATGAGTAGGTTAAGGAGGGGAGGAAAGAAAACAACAAAAAGCCATCCTGATCTTTTATGTATTAGTAGTCCATCTAGCAAAACCTACCTCTCATCTTGTAACTCTTGTATCTTTTGCTGCATTTCTTTACAAATTTTGGTCTTTTCCTCACATTCTTCTTTAAGTTCTCGAACTTGTGTCTTATAGAGAGTCTAGAATTTAAAGTTGTAAAGAAAATTATGTGATTTCTATATTCTTGAAGGTGCACAAAAGTTATACAAGTTGACATGGTATGCAGTTCCTTAATCACACTACTTGGAGTATAATTGTGCAATGCCCTCTCTAAACTTATCTAAATGTCATCATCATTCACAAATGTGCTTTGGTTATTTTACTTTGTTGTTCCTTTTTTAACTTGTATATTTGTGAATGGGTAGATGTATGATACACATTTTCTATGTTTGTATACATACTGCTAAAGATACCCTAAATGTGAAAATCACTATTTTGTACACAATCAGAAGTATCAGAAGCAGGGAAAATAATTTATTTATTTTTCTCTACCATTTTAAATCTTTATCTGATGTAATTAGGCATGTGGAGTTTAGATTCTAATCATACAAATCCATGAAACCAACATGACAGTTAAAGAACAAAAAGAAATAAGGAGTAAGGGAAAAATCAATTAGAAAATAATCTGAAATTCAAAATTTCATGGAATCAATATAAATCTAGAACTCTGAAGAATATGAAAGAAACATTATATTGCTCTGTCCATTCAAATGACTGACTACAGGTCAAGTGACAGTAAGTGTACTTACTGCAGGGATTTCAAGACAGATTGTCTCTCTCTGGCCCATCTACAGCAGTCAACTGACCTCAATTCTCCCTTTCTCTCCTTTAATGTGTGTATGTTTTTCGTCTATAAATTTAGGTAGGCCTTCTCCTCACTGACTTAAATCCACAAGAAATCTTCATTTTCCCTTAATATTGGAACAAGCTTTTTGGCACCTCCTGCAGTGCGACTGGCTGTGCACTGTTACTAAAAATTAACCTCCACATGCCAGTAATGATTTTTAAGTATGATACCTATTTATTCTGGTGCACCTTACCACAATAAATGAAAAAGTCCCAAAGATTCACTAGATCCAAAAGATCACTACCAAGTTTGGTTGTAATGCAAAATTTCCTTCTGAACCATAGATGCACATGTTTTGTCACATCACATGAGAACACAACTCTTCTCTACCATACAGCATGGAAGAGATGCTGAATGCAAAAGGCTTGAAATATGCAGAAACTTATTCACACTGTGGCAAAATGAGCTGCTTGACTTCTCCCTCTGAACTCCCCTACAAAGCTGGGACATTTCTCAACATGAGCTCTTTCGTGCTGCTCAGTGATCAAGATCAAGGCAGCAGACAACACTGAAGACAGGCACAAGAAAAACAAGTGGCTTTGGGTTAGAGATGTGAAATGTCTGATGGCTGAGGGGGAAGAAGAAAAGCTAACATTGTACTCAGTAAACAGATTCATATAAAAATAAAGCCGAATAAAACATACTGAGAAATATTGTTCAGCTTCGAGTTGGTCTTGAAGCTCTTTCATTTGTCCATCTGCGTCTTGACGTTCCCTAGAAAGGAAGAACATGCTTTAGAGATATGAAGATATTCCAAAGCAGTAAACAGAAAAGACAGCATTCACACTCTTGAGATCTCCAGCAGTTTCTTGACCTAAGTATCATCAGCTATTAAACCTGAAGCTTCCTCTGGGTACCAGCTCTCTTTTTCACTTGTACAGCTGAGAATACTGCACTAATAACAAGTCAGTTTAATACTGTTGACACACTAACTACAACAGTGTCACAAAGTTTAACCAATAAGAGACACTGATAAAGTTAAGAGCCACCAACAGAATCTTATTTCCATGTAAAATGTCACTGATCTGACCGGTTGTTTTCGGTCTCTTGTTTGCTAGAGCACAGTCTGTGAATGTCTGCATTCCTTGACACGCATATTTTCTTGAATTCACCTGTTATTTAAACAACAGTCAGTTCCATAACAACAGAAATGTAGCAGAAAAGTCTTCTGCCAGTGTTCCACATTATGGCCACCTTCCACATCTTGCTGTGTGAAAGATATGTGCATCTTGCTGACAGAAAGGCAAAGCACAGAGAGACAAAATATCCAAAGTCATAAAGGAACTAGGACTGAGATTCATCTGTGCAGTAATCTGGTCTTTTCATTCACAAGAAAGTTCTTTATGTAAAAAAAAATATTGTTTCTTTCCTTACTTACTATCAGGTGCAAATATTACTTGTAAGACCTTGAAGAACTACTGACACTCCTATCTGAAGGTCCAACAGATGTGTTTAAAGATCTGTAGCACTAGACATTTCTAATGCTTATGCTTCATTGCTCTGTAGTACCATCCATCTCCAATTCTGATAAGCTCTCCTAGACGAATAATTCCAGTAACTTTCCTCTTCACTGAAGTCCTACATCATTAAAAAAAGTACCTAGATCTTCAGTTAAATAAGTGTTTCTCTGAAATTTTCAGACTCATATTTAAGCTGTGTTTTTTAAGATTTTCAGGATAACAAACATCCTTTAATACAAACCTATACGTTGCTGAATCACTAGGGCAAGTCTCATTTACAGTCACTGTATATTATTTTAAAGAACAATACAGTTTTGCACTGCAGACCAGCATATTCTTTGCAGCAATTTTTTAAAATTAATTTTGCTCCCAACTTTTATTCCAAAAATACTTCAAATCAGTAACATTACTAAAACGTATAGAGCAACTTGCATACTTGCGGAGTTCATTGTTTTGTTTTTCCAGACTTAATTTGATTTCCTGAAGGTGGTTATTCTCCTGTTTTAACTGCTTCTCCGACATTTTCAAGGTGTTGACCTGCTGTGTTTGCATCTTGAGGTCATTTTGAGTGAGACAGCGCTTTTGTGTTTCTTGCTCTATTTTTAATGTCAAGTTTTTTACCTGAAAAAGAAGCAGAAACCTGTGAATTTTACAGATCTACACAGGAAAACAACATTTGAACAGTCTCTAATTGACTTCCTTTACATCTTTTGGTAAATCAAAGCTGCTTCCTGAATAAAGGCATTAGCACACATTAAATTACCTAGTTTTTCCATGTCAATCTCACAGCATTTACCACTACAGAAGACAAACCTTTTAAGACAAATAACGCTGAAATATTTCAGAAAAATGACACCACATTCCATGAAGTAGACTTTTCAAAGTTCCAAAAACAGAGAAGAGAAACTTTGTTGCCATTTTCATTCATAAATATTCCTAAATACATCTATAACAGGAAAAATATTAGGACTTTGAAAGCAAGGTTTGACTCAAGACTCCTTTTGTCAGTGTTCCTTACATCTTCACTTAGTATATCCTTTTGCCGAAGGAGCTCATTTATTTTCTGTTGCGATTGTTTGAGATCACAGTCCAACATGGAGCGCTGCTTCTCAGCTTCCAGCAACCGATTTTCTACTTTCTGCTTCAAAGCTCTCTCTTCCAAAAGTTTCTTCTCCATTTCTGTGAAATAAAAGATATAACACACGAGTGAAGTGTAAACCAGCAGATTTTGGAGGCCAAAGGGAAGAGGATGTCTACCCTGTACTAACAATAAGCCACACGTTTCTCCTTTTAAAAGTGAAAAGGAAGACTACTTAAAAGTGATTAATTAAGATTTTCACAGTAGACACACACTCAGAGGATACTTTTCTAAGCATTTATGACAGAGCTATTTCCTACTTTTGAGCTTCCAGTTAACTTCCAGTTTATCTGCAACACTTCTGAGATGAAAAAGGGTGGAATTTTAAAAATAAAACATTTAAATCTACTGTGCTCTGACTGTGGTAATATAAAATCAAAGAGCTGAAGCTATTTGGGAACCTGATAGGCCTAGTGACTCAGTCATTATTACTGAATCATTTTTGCTTCTTTTGAAGATCTGCATGCTCAAAAATTTTGTGAATGCTCTGCAATTGGAAGGACAGGATCTGTAAGTAGCTTTTTAATTAGCTGCAATAGACATAAGCCATTTAATTCCAAAGTAAGAGCCATCTTCTGGATATTTTTGGTAATTATCCGTCTCTTATTTCAGTTGTCATGAGATGCACCAGAATATGCAGAGTGAAAGATTATATTATCTACTTTGTATAATTCACACCTAAGTCCAACTGTGATGTCAAATACGTACCTTTCATGGCTTCAGATTTTGCTTCCTCTATAGACTCATAGATCTTATTTTTGTCTGCTAATCGTGCTTTTGTGGCTTTATGTTCAGCTTCTTCTTGTTCAAGGTTTTGCTGCATAACTTTAAATTTATATGTCATATCTATTTCCATGTTGCTCTTTTCCTGTTAAAGAAAAAATAACATTGAAATAAAACATTATATACATCAGGTTAGTGGCAGAATTTTGAACAACAGTAACGTGCTGCTTGGAAAGATGCTGGGAGTAGAAGAGAGAGCTCAGGCTAAAGAACTGAGAACTTATTTCTATAAATGTTTTTTTGTGAACGCCAAAGTGCTCTAAAAATGTACAACATTCCCAGTTGCAAACAATTACAGAATTACTGCCTTAACAACCAACATTCTGTAGTAAGAGCAGCTAAAAGATTAAGTTTATTGCAGAAATTTTTCAAGCCTTTTTTTCAATAACAAATTTGTTTAAAAAATCCTATTAGCAGAGCCTCTTTTATTTTTGGCAATAATGAGAGTTTAAAAAAACTCCACACATGAAATGAAATGTTGCTACTGGACTGTTAAGCTACACACCGGAGTACATAATTATGTACTTATGCACTTTAGAAGTAAAATGTATCATGTTTGTATAGGAAAGATGTCTTTTTTTCGCCACTTCTCAAATCAGAAAAAAAAGTTTTAAAAAAAATGCTGAAAACAAGGCTTATTTTTTGTGTATAGGTTTGGTTGCAATGTCTCAAGTAATAAAAGTACAAATTCAAAAATTCCATAAGAATGTAATACCAATGTTCATTTAGCAGTGCTGTTACCTTTTCTAAATCTGTCAGCTTTTCCTGCAATTGTCTCTTCTCCATTTCCAGTTTGGCTAACGCACTTTTTCCATTTTTCACTTCTTCTTCGAGGCTAGATATTCGACCTAAAAATTACCAAAATATCAATGAGGCTGGGCAGTGTTTGAAAACAAGACTGTACTTTATCTATTTAGAGATAACATTTTTGAAATGTAACAGCTTCTAATTCTGACTATTAAGAATGTCTCCTTTGGGGTGATTTTAAAAGTTACCAGTAATGTTTTATAGATGTTACCACGTATTTTTTCTTAAATACTGTTCACAATTACATAACGTTTTACAAAACAGCACACTTATCTAGTCACAGTCTGAAACTCAAGTAACACCACCCAAACCAGAAGCAATCTTAACGTCAGAAGATTTGCAGGAATACCTTGTAAATCACTGATAATCTCTGATCCATGACTTCGATCTCTCCTTTCTGATTCTAGAGCTGACTGAAGATTGAGATACTCCTTCTCCAGTTTGAGTTTTGCATTCTCTAGCAAGCAGTTCTTATCTTGTAGTTCTCTATTATTAATTTCCAGCTGCTGGATTTGCTTTGTGCTTTCTGTCTGGTTCTTCCTTAGCCTGGCTGCAGTATCAGACTCTGACCGCAGCAAAGAATTGGCTTCATCCAACTAAGATTGATAAAAACATATTTCAGAAACAATTAAAATATAAAACCCACTACTTCCACTACAGAATACTAGGTTTTATGGATTAAAGAAATAAGGAGTATATTTTAAGATTACTTTTGAACACCAAAACCTAACGAGAAAGAACAGCTTTTAAAACCCAATTACACATTTCAAATTCCTCCACTGTTATCAAAATCTGTACTTCAAGCAGTGATTATTTTAAAATATACATATATAAAGTTGGCATACCTGTCTTTGTAGTTGATTGATTTTTTCATTGGATATTTGAGAGTTCTGATTCCTCTTTTTTAAATCTTCAAGTTGATCTTTCAAACTGTTAACTGCAACAAAAACAATTCAACATTGTTAACCACTGTCATGAAAACGCTTCAATTGGAACTATAATTCATTTATTTTAAGTATTAAAAACCCACATCAAAATGGAATCTTCAAGCATGGTTCAACATACCCTCATTTTCCAAATTGCGTTTCTTATCTGCTTCATGTTCTGCTTTTCTCTGGTATTCTGTATTCTTATGCTGAAGAAGAGCCTTCTCTCTCTCTAACTGCCTGACTGCAGACTCTACATTCTTCCTTGAAGTTATCTGGATATATTTAAAAAAATACACCACTAATTACACACACAGGAGTGGTATTCGTATACAATAAAAACATAGCTCATGCACTCCGTTTAGTCTGTGATGGAGGAAGCCAGTCTATCTGCCTGCTGCAAAGACAATGTATCAGAACACGTGGTCAAGTCCAGCCCAGGATGTCTATGGCCAGGAGCTTTGCAATTTTAATACTGTTTGATCATCTGGATTTGACAAACCTGGTAGACCTGCCTAAGCAGTCGCTCTGGAGAGGAGAAACATACATGTATGGTGAGGTCTTAACATGCACCTGCATGAGCCATAAATTAAGTTGTACACAGACACATCCAAATTTGTAGAAGCAGTAAGGTGCAAAGCTGGGCAAGAAATAGGGTCCTTTTACTAACACCAAACAATGCAAAGCATGGCCTTCCTCCTCTGGAAACACTACTCTCACACCTTCAATTTTTAAATCTGTATGGGATATTTGTATCATGCTGTCTG
Source organism: Callaeas wilsoni (assembly GCA_013398955.1). NCBI lineage: Eukaryota > Metazoa > Chordata > Aves > Passeriformes > Callaeidae > Callaeas > Callaeas wilsoni. Next base: position 75,193 of record VWPU01012796.1, on the reverse strand, counting down.
CCAACTTAAAAACATGGCAAAAAATGAGTTCTGGAAAGAAAAATGCAGTTACAGTACAGAAATCATAATGAAAATATTTTAGCAGTGACAACCATCTCATGCTTGTGAATACCAAGAAACCAACTGGTGTTATTTGCTATAAAATATACAGCTACTCAAAAGCAATTTGCTGCTATCGAAGGAAAAAATCCATGCAGAAATGTTGAAGTTCTAATTCCAGTAAAAAATCTATGGCCTTACCTCTTCATCGAGCTCTTTCACTATCTTCTCTAAACGAACATTTGTAGACCTGAACAAATTTGAAAAGTAATTTTAAACCCTGCTGATAATACAGAAATTAGTATGTTTGGATGTGTCTCACTAATTTTATGTCAGGTGCTTTTGTCTCATTAATTTTAAGCAATAACATGAAACCTCAAGGACTGGTGAAATCACTAAACAGTGAGATTCTTATAGGGAGTTAAAGCAAAAAAAACCCTCAACAAACCCCAACACAGCCACCCCAGTAGTCACAGGAGTAGCAAGAATTAAGCCAGCAACTCACAGAGAAGTCTGCTTGCAGGGTTGGGAATCCCCAAAGTGGATTAAAATGCTTTTAAGCATTCAAAAACAAAAGGTCTAATAAAACATCTTTATAAACATACCAAAAATGTTGAAACAGTCTCACCTGTACTTCTGTTCTAGTTCATCTTTGGCTTGTAATTCATTACTGAGCTGTTCTTCTAGCTTGCTTAGTTTTTTCTGAAACTGTGTAAAATGCCAAAAAAGCATGGCCCACATATAAAAATGCTTTCACAGAAAACAAATGCAATTCAATTAAATCACAAAATAAGGGAAAGCGAGGAAAATTAATTCAATCTTCCAGTATATTATTTTAAAACCATCACTAGAAGGTTACATCTTTACAAGGTATTAATTCTGATGATTTTAAATATATGGATTTATAGCAACAAAGTTTGCTGCATGCTGAATTGAATTGAACCATCACAGAATTATGTGCCACAGATTGTGAGTCATTAAAATTTATATGGGCAAAAAACATTGTTACCGGCCCTTTGCTGTGCTCTGTAGCCAGAGACTTTCCACTGGAGCAGATGTTTTTGGATAGCATTTTCTAAATGAAATGAAAAAATAAAAAAGGGGTGTACATGACCAAATTGGACAATATTCAGATAATATGACTAAACATGTTCAGTGACCTCACGTAAAGAAGAATTTCTTAGTCTTATGCCTTGGAAGCTAATGAACACTTTTCAGGTTTGGAAATGCTTTGGTTTGCTTACTAAAATATTTTTAAAAAATAATTGTGAGTCCAGTACCCAAATATTCATGAAATAAATTATAAATTTTGGATTCATCTCATGACTTCAGGCTTTCAAATGCATTGATTTTCCTCCCTTCCTCCTCTTCCTCTACCACCCAAACACGAAATGAAAAAATGTGGTTTTCCAAAACACTTTAAAACGGTTACATTTAGAAGATTTCCAGAACACGGACACTGAAAAGGACACCAAAACCGGAGATTTGTTGCTTGAGAAAATACAAATAAAATAAGTTGTCAGAAGTGAAATGCAAAATTTTACCATCTGCACTTACTATCACAACATAAAGCAAACATCATGAATGTGACCATATGTATTTTAAACAGCAGTACCATTTCTATTTAAAAGGTGAAGTCTAAAACTATTCATCTATTCATCAATGACAGGAAGGAAGTGGAGTCTAATAAACATTTGCATTTAAATTTATCTGATCAATACATAATGCATTTCCTTTATGTATTTTTTAAACTTCGAAAAGGAATTGTAAGTTTTAAGAAATGTTAACAATATACTATCTACACTTGAATAATACAAATGTTTAAGTAACATAATGAAGTAACTATATAAAAATACCATTGCTTTTCCTGTCATGCAAATTTAAATTCATTTGTCAGTCTTCAAAAGCTGGATAAACATTCTCCATATGCTCCAACTGCAGTATGATTTAAACATTCCTTTATCCCTGCAGGTGACAATTTACTTTTTCAAACTCTGAATAAATCAGTCATGAATCATTAATGCAAGTGTGGGTCCTTCACAAGAGTAATGCTGTCTGTAGGGAAACAGAGCCTCACACATTGGCTTTCCAAACAAATTCTGGATGCAAAAAGAGTTTGAGAAAAATCTGTATTCATTTATCTTTATACTATAGCACCTTAACACTTGAGTACAACTGTTTCAAAATACAACTGGTTTACTGCTAACAGTTCGGTGAATAAACATTTGAGACACTTCACATCCACATAAAATTATGCAGGAATTGTTTTATTCCTTTCATAATACAGATACTATACTATACTTACCTCCTTGCTGTCCTGTAAATAGAAAATATCATTTTTATTGAGGATCACTAAAAGGCAAAACGCCCCCCACAAAACTGCTTCAACACTTATTTTAGACTTTGTCTTTTCTTAACAGACTTAACAAAATTAGTTCATCATCCCATTAATACTAAGGAAAAAAAGGCACTAACCTCATTTTTACTAGATTGCACAGATTCGTTTTCTCTGCAAGACTGAGAGGAGTCACTTAGCAACCTGTCAAAAACAAAAACAAATCCCTCCAGCTCTTATTCAAGTTTTCAACAACTCTGGCAACTTTGCCATTTTAATCAATTCTCTCAAGACTCAATTTGTCCTATGCTGCTCTCAGAATGAAGCTTTTTTTATTTTGGTGTTAGTGCATCTTCTGATTTGAATCTTTCCTTAACAGAATGTTTCCAAAACTACAGCAGCCTGCAATTTTTTAGTTAATACAATTGTTTCTTGATTATTCAAGATGAATTCTAGAAAGTTATTATGATGTGTAAACTTTCTTCTAAAATAACTAATAAAAAGCTGTTTTAGAAAAAAAATTGCAAATCTATCAGAATTTTAACCCTAATTGATTTTTTAAGATATTGCATAATTTCATGCATATGAAAATACACTGTTTAATCAGAGTTATCAAAATAATTGAAAGAGCAACAAATTATTCCACTCAGACTTTGCATTCACAATTGGACATAATATAATGCAAGGAATAAATTACATATTTAGAGTGAAAAAAAGGAAAGAATATGAGAAAAATGTGCAGGTATGTTTTTAAAAATGCATATTAAAGTATCACATACAAATTGTCTCTGTAGTAGGTAAATCCTATGAAAGGCAGCTGGTTTCCCACGAAGGCTTTGGGGATTGGAAAGGTTTCCACGTCTCCCTTGTCGTCCTCAATGTCATCAAAATTACTGCTATCTATATCACTGCTAAGCTCAGGAACAACAGGAGCAGCAGCTGTAAAAAGGGGAAAAAAGATGCATTTCACTCCAAGATTCAGTCACTTGCTATATACTGGTATCTCTCTAGTGTTAAAAGACTGTACTATAAGTTGTCCTTAAATAACTTGGAGTTAAATATGTATTAACCAGACAGCAGATCTGGAAATATTACTGTGAACAATTTTTTCTAGAGCAATCTATTTTTGTATTAGTTGCCTAATGCATAGACCATCTAGTATGCAAGACATATTTGCTCAGGTAATCACACTTGAGAATAGAACTTTAAATACAATCATCATTTTAAAAATTCTTGGCAAATGTGCAACTTTAGACGTTATGACAAGCTTATGAGAACTGACATACTTTGCTTTTTTACCTAAAACTATCAGGTTCTCAATACCTTACATGAAAAGCAGTAAAACTGACAAGACCACTGTCAAACTACTCTCTTAACTACCAGAAGATTAAAAGAGAAATAGAAGAAAACGAAAAAACCCCACCTCAAAAGAACAAAAAAACCCCAGAGAAACAGAACCTAACATGCATTCCTTTTAGTTAACATTCTGAAACATCCAATTCCATTGTTTAAAAATGGAAATGTCTACATTAAAAACATGTTAAAGGTGAGATAATTCCAGTAGGAAAAATGTGTACTTATTAACCCTTACTCATTTGAGGTTTTATAATACAAGTGATAAATATGAATGTCTGAGCAAGATTCTTGATAATAGAAAAAATTTATATAGCTGAAAGTTTTTTTTCATTTCTATTATTGCAAATACTGAATAAAATAGAACTTTTAACCTCATTTACTTACTCTCTCGAATGTTGTCCCAGTTCCACTGATCACTCCTGAAGAAAGGGTGATGCTTTATTTCTTCTACCCCATTTCTCCCAAGTCGCACATCCCTAAAAAGCAATTAATCCAGAGTCACATTATGAAAAATACCTTTTTTTTTTTTAATATTTAAATTCTGACTCGTTCATAAGCAGCAATGAAACTTTCCGTAAAGATTGTCTGTGTTAACCACACTAATGGTCAAACAAAATTTAAAAACCACCAACCACTAATCTGTAGTTTCTTATATAAAATGTACTGATTCTTAGCATGAGCTCTCCCTGCGACTGCTAAAATGTCCAGAATCTGGAGTCTGCCACGTGGGGAGTAAAGCAAGAAAGAGAGCACTGAGGCAAAAACGAAGAAAAAACTAAAAACACAAACAAAAACTCAACACCCTTGGGGGAAATAAAGCTGCAGAACTTTCGTGTCTGCCAAACCACATGACAGACCGTAAGACGCAAGTGAAGGAAGGTCTAACTTGCTGCACAGAACAGTTATTCAAAGCTGGACTAAAGTAAATATTCTAAGAATTCCATCCTCTGCCCCACAACTAACCCTGACACGTCTCTTGCTGATACTTGCTGCAAAGTCAATCTTAAATGCAACAAGAAACTTTTAGTTTGAACAGAAGAGTCTCTCGAAACTACGTACAAGAACAGGACATAAAAACAATGCATGGAAAAGAAGCAATAAATCACAGGGCTGATGTTTAGTCCTTCTTTAAGTGCTTCAGCAGCGATCACGCAGCATCTGTTTCAAATAAATCGCTCGAGCCCTGTGTTAAATATAAACAGGAAGAGGGACACACGTAGTGGAAGTCCACCTAACTACATTTACACTATTAAATTCTAATCATGTTTTCTTTCTACCCTTCAGCTACTAAGGGTGAAAAATGCTGTTAAATAAAGCCCATCCTTCCTGACCAACCGCAGTCTTGCTCAGTAGAGCAAACGATCTCTCTTTGAATGCAAAATCCATTATAAGGCATTTTGTTTTCCTAATTCCTCTTTCTATAGCAGCCGGATCCCCTGCTCCAGCCAAGTTCAGGTGTTCACAGGAAAGCGTAAGAAGGCATCATCGATCCAGAGTTAACTGTGGACCTAAACTGTTCTTCTTTTAAATCAGTGAAATCGAAAATTATCTCTGCTTTCTGAAACTAAACAAAATATAAGTGTTCAGGTCAAGAACAAGTTTACACAGCTTAATTTCAGTAAGTGGCTTAGTTCTATAAAGGGAAACTTCTAGGATTTCTTTTGTAGCCAAAACAATAACCTTGCAGGTTTGTTAGTTATATTTATCAATTAATGCAACAAAGCAAATGAAAAAAAAACTTTGGACACTCTAAGAAACCTTAAACAAATTCAGTAAATACATACTTACTTTCAGAAAAGTATTTGCTTCCACTTTTCTTACGTAACACCCACATAGACATTAAGCAAAACAATTTTGTCCCTGCCTTGGAGCTTACTAATTACTTTCAGCCTTACAGGTTTGTTACTGCAATTGGAGGATTTGTCCAGCACAAATGGTGTTAACAAGAGCTGTCAGAACTGCTCACAGAAATAAAATACAATACCTGGAAAAAACACCTCAAAAGAAAAACTAGAGAACGGGAGGTTTGGCAGAAGAGATTTGAACAGAGAACAGGAGAAGTAGGAGAAGGAATTAGTTTTTACAATGTACCATCCAAAATAAATACAGCCAATACCACCCAAAATAAAAAACAGTGCCAGAACAGTATGTACACTTACCGATCAGTTAAAAAGGCACAGATAAGGTTCTTCGCATGCTTAGAGATTTCCACATCATCTGGGAAATGCAATGAGTTCTTATGATCCATAATTTTACTATATGTTCCTACTAGTGAGTCTGCATAAAAAGGAGTATCACCTGAAAATAAAATAGTAAATTGGCTGATTTTACATCATGTTTAAGTTATGTGAGTTGAATAAGACAAAAGAGACAATGAAAAGTCTACAAGCTGTTTACCTAGAAGAGTCTTTTATTAAGAAAAAGAAAAAAATTGGACATGCAAGGTACAAAATAATGTATACTACTAAAAATAGTCCTTCCTTAAAATGTCTGTGTTACAAACGACACCATTTTCCATCCTGCCTATCACTACCAAAATTTTGCCTGGTGAATTACATGTCTTGTTCTGTGTTAAGACTCTCAATATATTTTCTAATTTACATAATGGCTGACACCCATATGAATCAATCTTTAAACACTCCAAGGATAAAATGGACCAAAATTCATTAAAGACTTGCTAACACACATTTGTTGGAAGGAATCCACCAAACCTCTCTAAAGAGCATTTCAGAGGCACACAAGTCTATCCTCCCTAAGGCATGTCGGCTCTGAGCAGGAGCCTTCTCAGTGTGTTACCACACTGTTAAATCCATATTAATAAATCTTGTTGACTGACAAATTACATCAGCTCAAGTGCCCATATTAACATGGCAGGTGGCTTTTAAAATCATAGACTTTTCTTACCTAGAGGTTTCCAGCCTAGGCTGTAGTTAAAGATACTTGCAAAGAAACTTAAGAAAGGTAAAACTGGAGCAAGTGAAAAGAACAGGCTGTGATAAAGGCAACTGTATCAAATTAACTGGCAACATTCTCAACATACAAATGGTTTGGGTCCGTAATCAAGAAGCTGCAACTTTTACAGAAATCCTTTCTCCCAACTAATCCATAGGTTTAATAGAGAAGGTGAACAATCCATCATGTGAGCTAGGCTCTCTCCTTGGTTCTGGTGTGCTGTGTGCAGGCAGGAATCATCTGGCATTGCAGGCTGCAGCCTTCCAGTAAGGAACTGAGCATTTCAAAAGCCACGAACATGAAAATATGTAGCAACAGACCAATGGACAACAACCATTTCACTTTCAAAAGCATATAAATGAAACAATCCTAACTTTTGTCTCTTTCTGTCATTTTATGGCAAAATAAGAAATTAGTACACACCAGCTTGAACTACAATTCTAGACTTGTAGTAAATTCATTAGGTCACCATACGAGGGCATTGCAGGTGGGGATCACTGATATTTGCTGCTGCCTCCCTCTTTCTCAGCCTTCCTCTTCTCAATTGTCTTCTGTCTTGGAAACAGCTTTGATTTTGACCACACCTCAAAACTATCTTAAGTCACTGAACTAATGTTAGGATTCATCCTGTGACCAACATTTTACCTTTTAGTTAAGCACACAATAAAACTTTCATTTTCATAATAAAATTACCACTTTCATTAGTTCTGCGGCTTTATCAAAACCAGAATAACAAAACAGTTTCTGTGCTTTCTTTGAAGTGCAAAGTTTCAGAAGACCATAGCCAGAATCGGATACATAAGCACAGACAAAAATAGGTACTTCCTACCAAAGTGTGGGATATGGAGAAATTAAGTAATATTTTCCTCCTAGATACAAGGAGGGGGGAAAAAAGAGGCTCTGAAATGCTGAGAAAACATTCTGGACAGCTATGCCCAATATTTTAAGGACTGAATAATTTTATTTACTACTAAAATTGTTCATGAGAGACTATTAACTATAAACCACACATTCTTAATGTCAAAATGTTGTAATTCTGAAAGAGTTGGAAATAGTAATAGCATTATCTGTTCAAGTGTCTTTCCTGGCGCAGGATACCAGAAACATCAAATCTGCAATATTCCCAGAAAATGCTGATTTGGATTTTTAACAATTGTATGCTTAATTCCATCCTTCCATAATCAGTATTTTGCTACCAGACTATCATACTGATCCTCGCTGTATTTTAAGATGCAGATGACTCATCTCCTTAACAGATTACATTTTATGTTCGTTGCCATAGCAGTCCAGTGTATTTCACTAGAAAATCCTGACTCAAGCACAAAAGAGAGAATTGAGCCATACTTCCACATTTTGACCTAACAGAAGACGCTGATGTGCTGTGGAAAAGGAGGAGAAAAGAAAAAGACAGTCCTGCCCTTGCCATTCCTTTCTCATCTCATGTCCCTGCAAACTCAATCCTGCCTGAGGTGGCACAAATGTGGTGAGGTAGCCGTCCCCAGTTAAAATTATTCTAAGAATTAGTTTTAATCTGAACCGAGTCAGGGAACTAATCACTGAGCAAGCACGCGAACAGCTGTCGCAGCGCATGAGTGACAGAGAGAAAAGAGAACAGGAATGAAGCTGCAGCATCAGCCAAAAGTCAGAAGCTGTTAGTGAGGTACAAGCAGCCTCCACACAGCAAAGTGCAGCTAAAGGCACAGGGAAGACTCAATGATAATCTCATTAGCAGAAGAAATCACTACTTACCAACTAACATCTCAAAAAGGAAAACCCCTACAGACCACCAGTCGCATTCCCGTCCATAATAACCATCACCTCCCTGCGATTTCAGGACTTCGGGCGAGATGTAGTCGGGGGTCCCCACGGCTGTGTCGCAGCGCACCATTCCTGTCTGTGCAACAGTAACAACACAAACAGCTCAGTTCAAGGGCCTTCTGAGCACCTCTTTAACCAATTCCTCTGTTAGTAGCACAGAAAACCATAAAAAATATAGCCTAAAATACTTGGTTGAGGAATGTGTTTTAAAGACTATTTATAATTCAAGAAGCAATATGGATTGAAATGACATTTCTTGGTAATGTGCTTACTCCTGTCTACTCCGTAGTGATTTCTCTTGACTTCTCAAAATTCACCAATTTTATTATTTTTACCATTGATTTCAATATGAAGCTAACTACCATATCAGACTGCTCCTTTTCTCATTGAATTCAGGGACAAACTTTAGAATAATTTTGACAAGTTATGAATTCTAGACCCTACAAAGCAGACACATAACAATTTTGTCTAATTCAGCTAATAAATCAAGTTATAGGTGAATTTTTATAGACACACCTGATTTTTGTTTAAAGACAGGAAGAAGAATAAAAGAAGATATTTTTAAAGAATAGCAAAGCTTTCTTTTTTTAAAAAAAAAAAATTATTAACATATTACCACAGTTGTATCAATGGAATGACTCCTCATCCTCTGCTTCACACTGAGAAACTAAAAATGTAGGGGCTAAGTGATGCAGAAGCATCAATCAGCTCTGCCATCATTCTAATTCAGAGTTATAAGTCCTGTTTCCTTTAATGAAATTCACTGAATTCACTTCTGAGAGACCAGATGGATGAATGAAATGAAATCCTGGATGAAGTTAGAGAAGGACCAAAAATACACTTATCTTTTATTCTGTTTCTCAAGCTGAAATTTTATCTAAGTCATTTTACAAAGGTTCTTTGTGCATTTTGCCATCAGCATGAATGGCCATACATATTAATTCTGAATATTAATACAAAATATTAGTAGCAACAACTAAGGTCAAAACACACATTTAAAGAAAATAAGAGAAACATTCCATTTTGGGAATTGTACTGATGTGCAAAATTTAGACACCACATTACAATATTCTTTCTCATACACAATATGAACTGTGAAAAGCTTTTATTTCTGTACTAAAACAGAATCCAGAAAGTCACGAACCAGCAGGAAAAAAACTAAAAGGATGACTAAATACTGTAGAGACTTATGGAGTACTTCAAATGTCCTCCTGGCAAATGCCTATCATCTTCTATGACTCCATGCTAAAACTGAAACCTGAAGAAATTTTAACTTCTCAGTTCTAGAATGAAGAGCAGGTAAACTTTTGCATTCTATACTGGATGAGATAACACAGCTTATTCATACTGGGATAAGAAAATCAAGAAGTTAACTCTTTTCAGAAGACCTACTGCATTCACTGGACAAAAAAAAATACAGACAAACACATTTTAACACTGCAAAATAAACTAAAGCTCAAAGACTCCAGAAATCTAAAGTTGAGAGCATTTGAAAATGGTTCTAGCACATGGCAGGAACCACTGTTTGAATATCCTGCTTGTCACAGCACTCTGAGCACTAATCTGCATGTCTTCTCTGAAGCCTAAGCCTCTCTTTGCTCTGAGCACAGGAGCATTGCTCTAGGGTTATGTGATTCTGCTCATCCAGCAGGACTGTGGCAACTTATTGAGGTCTCCAGCACTGATGTGTGTCTATCTCTTCCTTATCCAAACACAAAATTACAACAAGGGAAAGTCTGAATTTTTGCTCAGTCAAGTCGGGTTGAAATCACCTGAATCCCTCCCTGGTTAAGGAGATTCTTTAAGAACAGTCACCAAAACAGTTCTGAAAGAGTTCTCTGAAGTCTGCAGCTTCAGTTACAGCCTCTCCACCTTGACACCTAAGGACTTAGTAACACCTCATTTCCCATCCCTTTATAATTAATACACCAAAGCAAGAATACTTTTTAATATGTTACACATGTTGATATTTTCTGAAGTCTTAAACAAAGCAAAGGCTGTGCCAAAACCCAGCCAGATCTACACAAGACTGATGGCTGCTATGCAGCAACAAGGAAAGTCTTTTCAACAATGTTACAGATGCTAAAGAACTCCATGTAATAACACTAAGTTTTCAGACAAGATGCCAAAGAATTGAACAGTACAACAAAAAAACATTTCTACAGTAAAAGAAGCCCTTGCATGCTAACACTAGGTTCAATGGGCCATAGCTCTCTGAAGTACATGGAGCTGGTTGTACTTATTCCCCATAAAACTCTCTAACTTCTGTCTCAGGAACTAACCTAGAAATGCATTTACAGATCACAGAACAGCCTGGCTTGGAATGGACCTGAAAGATCATCTGACCCAACCGGTCATAGGAAAAGGAGCTGATATAAGATTATCTAGCACCCTGTGGGACTGCATCACAAAATGGGGATTCTACCATGTCCCTTGGGAGGTCAGCCCATTACCATCTGAACATAAAATTCCCAAACTTCTGTTCCGCTTATTTACACACTTCTTCTTTCAAAGAACTTGGGTGTTATTCTGTATATATTTTTAAGTACTGGGTACCTTCAATACCACAGTCAGACTGTGATCTTTGGCATCAAAGCTGAGTAAACAGGGACATGCTCTCTGTCCAGTATAGAGCACCTTGGCAGTCTCTACATTCTGAAGAGACTTAAATGGTGCTGTGTTCTCTGGGCAATGTGTTACTCCTGTGTTTCAAACACTAAGCCTCTATTTATGCCTGAGAAGCACACTTACTATAACAGTTACCACGCAAAGCTTCCTATCGCGAGTCTCAGGCCAGTGTTTTACCTGAAACTTTTCTCATCACCTCAAAAGATCAAGGTGGACCTTGGAACTCATCTCCTGCAGCTATGTGAGAGATGTACGGTGCACAGTTTTAAAAAATAGGCTGTCCAGGAGACACAGCAATGTTCTCGGAGCTCGTGACAACTTGGAGGTGAGGCTGTAGTGTTTCCCAGCATCATTCAGCATTATTATATTGCTGAAGACAAAGCAATTCAGGTTTCATCTTCAGGAGGATCTCCATCAGACCTGAAGGACTTGCTGTCTTGAACCAAGGCTGACAATCAGGCTTTCACTCCCTCAGGAAGTTCCTTCCAGTAAACAAGAGCTGGAGGGCGTTTGTGTTGAAACATGCGGACAGCACACATCAGGTGTTAACACTGCAGGCAGCTCGTGAGTGTGCTGCAGACAAAGCACTGGGGCAGGAAGGATCAGCAGAGTCCTCTTCCCTGCACAAGCTTCAATGAGAAAGAACCTGGGTTCCAAAAACAGGAACATGCTGCTTCTTTCAGCTGAACTGCCTGGGTTGAGGCAATAATCCCAAGTGGCAAACATCCCTTCTTTTGGTCACATCTTTTTCAACAGATGCTCTGTGAATCTGTGCTCTGCTGAAAGCTCAGCACAGGACAGTGCTGTGCATGGCAACACTGGGACATCTGGCCCTATGACACCTACCAAAGCCAACTGCTGTCTAGTTTCTTACACAACACCTGAGGATTAGACAGAGACTGGTGAACCCTGCCCTGGTCTACCTTATCATACCTAAATACTAAAAAAGGGAACCATGATTCCTACTAAATTTTTGAGTCTAACTCCATTCTTTATTCAACAATAGAAATACTCACTTTGTTGCAGACTTTAAAAAAGACAACTAATTTTAAAAAACCAAAACAAACAACAACAAACAACACCACAAAGCTCCAATTATCACAACTGAGTTACATAAACATAACAGTTCCTTTTATGCTGCAAAAGATCACTAAAACACTAAGCAACTCTTTTCACAAAATGATAAGGAGAAACTCTGCTGCAAGTGTCTGTTCTGGCCTGGCCTGGCTGATTTAAGCAAACACGGAACACAATTCCACAGCAAAAGTCAGAAAAATCTCTCAACAAATTGCAGCAAAATTTTCCTGGGCTCTCAACAGCAAAAGTAAGATGCTAATGCTCACAACTGCTAAAAGAGATCCAGATCCAAAAAATAAGTAAGCATTGGGTAAGCATATATTTTCTGCAAATCAGTCTGCCAACACCAATATTATATTTACACAGCTGGGATGTGTTCATGTTTTGTAAGAAGTAGCATGAGATTTGGAGACAATCCAGAACCTCTCAACTTCTAAAGCTTCCTGTAGAAAAAAAATTCTGCCATTCCACTGAGTCTGAGAAACACAAAGAACTTAAAATGCAATCTTTTAAAAAACTAACTTCTCTAGTCACTTCACTGGTCCATTGATGATGCCCAGTCTGAAGCAGAGCTCACTGTAACTTTTTACGAGAAACACGGATGCATTTCTCACATTTACAGTACCATCACCCACATTTTAGTATTCCATTCTCTTAACAATAGTAGCAAAAAAGAAAAAAATTAAAAGGTGTAGGTCCACCATTTCTGGGGTCCCTAAAAAAACAGAGAATCACCTTTTTTTTTGGTAGATTTATATTATGAGCTTTTTTGATACTTTTTTTATTGTCACTTCCAATGAACAACAGATTCCCTTAAGACATTACAATCTTCTGACTCAAAACAAATATTAATATTTTTAAGGACTGAATTAAGAGACCAAGTACTACTTTTGATTTTTTCAATTAAAGTAAATGCTGTCCTCTAAAATACAGGCAAGTAAATCAAACAAAATGGAGGTAAATATTATCTCTGCCTTTAGACTAACAACTACAACATCAACAAAACTGAATAGACTGAACTTCAATAAACAGCTGCAGTTGGACAATGATGAAGTTAATATATTATCATGTGAAAAAACCCCACCCTAACCAGACACAGTACTTCTGGATACTGCTGAAGAGATATTAACTTAATGATGCAAATGCAAATTAAGTAGATTGCAGAAATTATATCAAGCACTGCCTAAACAATACAGAATAAAACCCAAAACATAAAAGCAAGTAAGTTTACAAGGATCATCCTCACCAACACTACTACAGAAAACTTTCAAAGACCAGGTAAATCGTAACACACATTCATAGACAGTTTTTTTTAATATGTTGTAATCTGTTGGAGTTTTTCATAGGAAGAATATATTCTGTAAATTACAGCACAACACTGTCTGTCAGGCAAGATTCTAAGAGTGCAAACTACAAAAGCTACTTTTATTTTCAAGGTTTTTTTATAATATAAAGTATCCTGTTAAAAATATTCTTACAGAAACTCATTAGAAGTTTGTATTTAGCTCTAGATGGTAAAATCTGAACAATTAAATAATTTTAATTGACATCTTGGCATCCTGACAAATAACTAACAGATTTGGATCAATATATCACATACCACTGCTGCCGTACTGTGACCTCATTTGAATGACCACTAGAGGATGCTACGAGAACAATTAGATACAGGAAGAAAACACACGGAATGTATCTTGCCTATAAAATAATTTCATTTACAAAAAAATGTCAGCTTATGAACTGTTCCAAGGTTATTAATGTTGAAACTAGGAGTTATCTTGCAAGCTTTTCAAACATTTGGCAAAAAAAGTGTACCTCAGAAATTCATAAACACACATGCTTTCAAAAATAGCAAAGAGTAAGTTTACATCCTTCTTCCGTGTGAGAGAACAGTTTATAACAGGAAAGGTTACACTATTTAAAGTACTCTTATATTTAAAAGTAGGAAACAAGAAACAGCTTTCTAACTTCATAAAAAAATAACCTTATAGATGTAATTTAAAATTACAGTTTAATAGATGGTAAATTATTCAGTTGCATACTTACTTCATCCATTTTCATGCAAGTGCCAAAATCTGCCAGCTTCAGATGCCCATGCTTATCTAAAAGCATATTGTCAGGCTTCACATCTCTGTGTATCAAGCCCATGGAGTGAATTGCATCAAGAGCAAGAACAACTTCAGCTGTGTAGAACTTGGCCCATTTCTCAGGCACATCGTAATTGCTCATAAGGTTTACAAGATCTCCACCTGGCATGTATTCCATTACCATGTACAAATACTTGTCATCTTGAAAGGCACAAAATAGCTGCAACATTAAAAAAAGGAAAGGAAAAAAATGCAATTACTTTCCAGACAGCTAGGGAAAAGAATAGAACCCTTTATCTTGAAGTTTCAATACACCTGAGAATATGTTTCCAAGATTACTTTTAATATGCATAAAATATACATTTTTCTATTTATTATGACAGTACCTTTTAATTTACTGAACTTCAGAACTCCCTCATTATAATTTTTGAGAAAGTGAAAAATATTTCCTGATTGTTTTAATACTACAGGCATCCATCCATCCATCCATCCATCCATCCATCCATCCATCCATCCATCCATCTCCATGTTTCTTGGCATTAAGAAGTATCACTGAGTCAAAATGCAAAGTATCAAATCTATGACAGGAAGCATCATGTTCTGATTTGAAAACAGCTCAACAGTGAGCAGCATCTTAGACTGTTTGTAAATTTCCTATATTATATTTCCTTATCTCTGTACATGTTTGCAAAGTCACTGCTGACTTTGTCCTAAATTGACATATATTGAAATAAGAAATAAAACCAAAATGTTCCTGAAGAGAACTATAACACAATACAAAGAAACTATCCTTAACAATAAAATACTGGTCTGGTATAAGTTGCAGTCAGTATGTTTCCTACTGGCATGATAGTGAAAGTAACTTCAGTCTCTTTAAAATGTATTTCAGACCTAGAGTGCTGAAGTTTTAGAGATTCCACTAAGTGATCACCAGGTCTGAAAATAGCCCAGTCCAGCAAAAAGCATTACTATCAAATGTTTAATGACTGGTGTGAAAAAGTCTCTGAAAGTCTCATTTCTCAGGGAATACTGCCTTCCCTTAAAAACTGAAATCATTCACATCTCTAAATTACACACGCAAAATTAAAAGGCAATTGAAAAACAGGATGTGTGGAAATTATGAATTCAGAATCAGGGAGACTGTGGAGATGAGGAACCATGAAAGGCAGGTATGTTACTATGGAGATTTGACCTTCAGATTAAAATTAGTCGTATAACTAGTGACAGAAGACCTAGATTAGAATATATATTTTAAGACATATATATTGCACTGTATTTGTTTGCACAAATGGATAATATATACAGAGTACAATAATGCATTGGGTAATTAAAATCCAAATGAAGATTCAAAATAACCTCTATATTGTCACATGTAGAGATATTAATAGAACAATAAATAACAGCACTATGTATTTATACAGCACTTTTGTTATTGCCCTCAAGGGATTTCTTAAAAAAAAAATTAACACTATCTAGGGCTCTTGTTTCATTTGTTTTCCACATTAAAAACTAGACACAGAGAAGCAGTGTGATCTGTTCCAGTTTCGAGATCAGAACAGGACCGACATTTTCTTCAAATCAGCTCTATGTTCTACCCCACTGGACCACATCACCTAAATATATCACACTAATACACTTAATCATAGAAGGCACAATTGCAACTACACTTTACTTCATTTGCTATTTACAAATGCAGACACATATTTATATCCTGCTTGTGACAGTTTCCTTTGAAAATCCACGTCATGCATTTCTCGTTACTTTCAACTGCATGTGAAAAATAGTTCCTGACAATTACTGTTACTAGAACAAAGAACTAAATTAAAAAATCATCTATTTGTTTAAGTATTTCTGCTGAATATAGACAAGAGCACAGAACATGCTCAAAGAGCAAAACATCTTTGTTTTTACCTGAGGTAAAGTGTTATGAAAAATATATGGAAAGCTTAAAGGCAGTCTTACTAAATATATGGAAGCATGGCAATATATACGAGAGCATTTAAATTAATTATTTAACAAAATTAAGGACTAACAATTTCTCCAAGCACACACTTTCACTACTCCTTTTGTTAACTGGTGCAATTTACCAGTTACAACAAATGGCAACAATCAGTACTGATTGTTCCCAAAGGCATAATTCACATTACAGCAGCTTGATGACACATGTCACGAGACAGCTGCCAGTGATGGTGCTCATGACCAGCTGAAGAAGTCAACTCTCCATTACTTGGATAAGCCGAGTGCTGATACTCAGAACTGACACTAAGAGAAGATGGTTTCAAGGAAACCACTGCTACGGGCCTCTGTCTTGCAGGAGAGCAGGGCTGCACACTCATCCATATATCAAACTGCGGCTGAAAAGACTGACTGTTTAAAGTACTCTTAATACCAATTGCCTGTGATCAACTGACTGTATCATGAGGAAAGACTGGAAATACTAATCACATTTGTTTCTACATTCCTATACAAAATTTTTCATAGTTGGAAAGATAACTTCCCTATTATTCCAAATAACTATGTAGGCATTTCAAAAATCTGTTTAATTCTGTTTTGTGATGCATTTGTAGTGACTAAAATATCTACTTTCTAACACAGCCAAATATGCAAAATTTAGTGAAATTACTGTAAAAATGTATTTTTTAGAAGCAAATTCTGAACCTAGACCTTGATGTGAGTTTCAATGTAAATTCAAAACCAGCTCAAGACTGGGAAGTATTTATGGCAACAGCATCATTACTACTGCTGTTGTTGTTATTTTACTTTTACACATCTTCCTTACCTGAACCACCCATGGGCTGTTGGCAAAGGCCATGATATCTCTTTCTTCCCAGAAAAAGGCTGAATCTGATCTCTTGATCATTTCAAATTTACTAAGTAGCTTCATTGCATAAACCTTCTGTGTCATTTTATGGCGAACCTGTTGGTTGAGAAAGAAGAGAATCAACCTTTTTAAAAAGCCTTGTTGAAAACCTGAGTACCAGTATAGTGTGTTTCTGCTATGTGCAAACTGCTTTCTGGGATGTGATGCCTCCAGGTCCTCATACACCCAATTTTCTACACAGTAAGGATCTGAGAGCTTCCAAACCTAAAAAGAAAAGCTTAACAGCTGCTCGAAAAACCCCATCGTAGCAGGAAATAAAGTCTAACTCTGATTTTATTTTCTTATTATGAACACTGTCTACCCATTGAATTCATTTATGTTAGAAACTGGGCAAGCAGTCTGCTTCAGCCTCTGCCAATTTTTATTTTACACCAAAGCATGATTGCTCCTATTTCTTTTCCTAAACAATTCTTAAATTCACTTTAAATGGTGCAAAATTAATACAATAAATCTTGTTGGAAAACTGGAATTAAAGCTTTTATTACAAAATACAAAAACATGTTTGAAAACTTCATCTGAATTCAGACATGAAACCAAATCCTTAAATTGCACACTGCAGTCATTACTCAGATAATTAATCATGAGACATCCTTTTTTAATGAAAAAACTATTAAAGGAACAGGTTTATAACATTCTTGAGTGTTTCTTAAAGAAATCAAGGTGAGAAGTATTCAGCTGTAAGAAGTCTGAGTCATCAGGACCTTAAGTTTGTGCTTATTTTTTTCCTGTTAAAATAAAAAATTCAGTGGACTAGTTTGTGAAATCGATCATTAAAATTGTGAAATGCACCAGAAACTGAAGTTATGATTTTCTCGTGCATTTAAAAACCTCTCACATCTAGTAAATAAAGCAGATCTCCTAACTTCTTAGTTTTGCACAATATCTGAGTTTAATTATGTTACTTGAAATAATGTTTAATTATGAAATAAAGTTTAATTATGTTACTTGAAATAATGTTTAACAGGCTTTTCTGAACAGCTGTAGATGCAGGTCCATGACATCTGCAGAGCAAAGCTTCAGAGAGGCTACCGATCCGGGAGCATCAGTCGCCTGCTCCTGAGGAGCTGTAAAAATTAATACTGCTGAAGGAATAGAAGAAGCATCAGGTAGAAGGGGTAATCTTGGAAAAAGCAAGAACATGAACAGAAAGAAGATTATTTAAGGAGTTGCTGTTCTTGAAGTTGGAGCTTTTTGCCTTCAAAATACAGGTGCAAAGGTTTTATTATTAGTATCTTGCATAGTTCAACACTAACAAACAACCTTCTCTACCATTAGATCAAAAAACCTCCAACCTAACAGCAGAACAGAAACATGGTATCTGTGTGCTTTAACAACTCTACAAGCATGTTTTAGGACACTAATTAGTCAGATAGTGAAGGTCTCCTAAAACAGTATTTTGATAACTAACGTCTTCCCATTTACTAATCCCACATGGGATTATTTATAAAGACTTGGTGGTACACCACACACTATGCTCCCCTAAGTAGAGTTTTTGTAATCCTGCCCAAAACCAGAAGAAACACAAAGACCAGAAACCTCAAAAATATATTGTTAAATTGAAGATGCATTTTCTGTGAAAGTTCACATTGAAGGTGTGCAATGTATTTAGTAGTTTACAACTCCTAAACTTGCTCTGTACTCTTACCTAGGTGAAGTTAGAGTAGCTGCCTTCATTTAGAAAAACAATTGTCTCCCATGATTTGGGGAAAAAAAATTCTTGAAAGTCAGCACAGCCTGAAGGAAGCTCATGTACAGGAGAGGCAAGGTAAAAGAGTTGGGGGCCCAAAATCACAGTCTCTGCACCTCTCTAAATAGTGCCAATAGGTTATTGGCTAAATGATTTCTAGAGAAAATTTCGAGATAGGTTCTTTCTCTGTACAAAACGAAAGCAGTAACAAGTATACTGGCACACCCAGAGACTGAGTGTCTTGGCACACCTTGCAGGTGAGCAGACCTACCGCTGACATTCCTCCTTCTATCAGCACCATGGCCCCTGGAGACAGACTTTTTAGCTGCTTTAGTCACTGTGCTCTTTACTCAGAGCTATATTTGTACATACAGATATTGGCTCATACAGCAGATTATTCATGTATTAAACTGTCATGATGTTTCAATTTCTTCCAACTGTTAAAATGAACTGCCAAATTTAAACTGCAGCTCACCAGAGTAACTCTCAAAATAGGTAGGAAAATCCCTTCATGCCATTAGCACTGAGTAACATGGCCTTGTTTAACTCATGAAAATGCATTAGGAAAAAAGAATTTCACTCTACTCTGCTTCAACAATCGAATACTTTCAATAACAAGTACACACAATATGCATCTCTAATTTCCACAGTATTCACATGGGAAGACAATCTGTAGGCAAAGAAAATAACACATCCATTTGAAGTTATCAGATTTAGTATGTAGTGTTGGTAATGGTACTCGCTTTTATGATTTTTTTAAAAATGAAGATCCTAGAGTGGAGTTTTGAAATGAACTCTAAGGCTTGAAGTAATTACAGGTACCCTAAAATACTTAATAAAGCCATAAGAAATGACTACAGATAGGGTATCAAAATTCATGTCCTGACAAATTTTCAGATAATAAAACATGACTGCTTTATCTGCTTTACTACAGAACTGTACATCAGCAGTGGATGGGGAATTAAACCTAATAAACAAAGCACTTAACAAAGAAAAATAAACCAGCATCTGTTTACACAGGCCATGACAACCACTGGTTTGCAACACTAAGAAATCAGACAGTACAGACTGTCACCCAGACCATCCTGTAGCACCCAAACACAGGGAAGTGTTAACTTTGCTTTAGTTTTCTCTTCCAGTACATGACCAGGTCAGTCTGCTGTGTCACTGCAATGTTACAGTCCTTCATGGTTAGACCTGGGAGAAGGAACTAAGAATAAGTTTCAATTTCAAATTAAGATTTTCCACAAGTGAAAACGAACAAGAGGTACTCAGGATGTGCTTTCATAAATTACTGTTTCTGCATAAACCAGAAGTAACATATTAAACACCATAATTCAATTTTTCTGTGTGCCCTAGACACCAGTCACTTTTATTCACAGCACTGCGTAAGAGAAGAAGTGATCTGGCAACTGGCAATTATTTTCTTAGCTTTCCCCATCACTACAGACCCAGCAAGACCAGAGACAAGAGCACAAGTGTAGAGTTTAATACTTCTGGATTTATAAGGAAATTGTTTCTCCACCACAGTCAGATGCTCAGACCAGAGTCATCTGATCTCTCTTTACTGGACTATTTTTTAAATTCTTTGGAGGGGAGAGGAAGAGGAAAAATCAAGCCTTTTTAAAAAAAACCTAGCTGTAAGACAGAAGAGTAGACAATGTGTTTCACTTTCTCGACAGAATCTGGAAAGCTGATTGCTTCACATCACTTCTTTAGCAAAAAAATGTTATACTGGAGCAGAAGACTCATGGAAAACAATTAAGTGAAGGAGGTCATAGCTGACTATTTTATACTGCAAACACTACAAGCCAAAAAATGAGCATACTAATATAATCATTAGAAACATATAATAAACACTTGTGCTACAATACGTATGCACAATAACACATACTGATAACACAACATTCATTAATTTAACTCATGTACTTAATCATGTTGTATTTATGGTTCTTTCTGTATTTAATCCCCACTGAAGCAAATTTCTATTTTGATCACAGAAAGTGTTGCAAAATATTTTCATTACTGCAAATCCATCATCTGCAACAGTGGTGTTAACATTTTGAATGGAGTAGAAATAGATATAGCTTAGCTCAATAGTTTAAACTTGTACCATACCTTGTGAGGCAAAAAACGGAGGTATGTCTGTCCACATCACCAGCTAATATTAGTTCAGATCTGCAGTTGTATTTACTAGCCCTCTGCTTTTCAGCTGTAAGACTGCATAACATTATGATTTCTACTTGTATTTTTATACTCTAGAAGAAGTGTTCTTCTAAATTGATATGAAGTACAGAAGAGCTCTATATGAATACATGGAAGTTCCTTTCCAATACCAAGGATTCTTGCTTTTTTTGAAGGGCTTATTAAAGATTTTTAAAAAAACCCCATTACAACAATGCAACCCAAACCCCATCACAGTATAACCAGGTTACTTGGCATTTTGTCATTACATTTTAATGGTTGGGCAAATGAAAAATAAAGTTTGTCTTCAGATCCCTCAAAGCCCAACTGCAGTACATACACTACAAAGAATCATGTCTTCAAAAAATTTAAATTGTGCATGACATGGTGAATTAAGAAGAAGAGTTTCCAGAACAAATCAGGACCTTCTATTTGAAATGAAACGTTAAAAAGAAAATAAAAATAATTTAGAAAAAACCTTCTGTTCTAAAGAAATACACATATGAAAACAATATATTTTCATTTTTGAAGCACATCAAAAATAAAATTCTCTTGGATGCTTCCAGGAAATATATGAGCACGACATCTAAAAATGGCGCATAACTTCTGTTATTGGGACTTTCTCTTTTTCATCTCCCACCCTCTCAACAAATGGACAAAGAACTCTGCTCCTTACAACCTGATTTTTCACTGACCTCACATGCCAGCGCGCAAGGAGCATCTCTATTCATGCTACATGTGGATTAATGTAAAGATACAAATGTCTAATAGAAGATTTTAAAATAAACCATTTGATGTGACTGTCATTGAAAAGACATGGAGTAGACTGCTTTCTTACAAACACCCTGCAGCAGCCCCTTCACAAGAAAGTAGGGTTCTGCTGAAGGTTTTGGTTTTGTTTTTAATTTTGTGCCTACAAGGATATAAATTCATATAAAGATACATTAATAATTCTTTAAAGTCTTGTTAGAAAATGAGGATTTTTGGAAATACTCCACTCCATACTTCATTCACTCTTCTGGACAAAAACAAAGTGTAAATGACCCTGATAGAAATAGGAAAGAGGGTGCTACATTCTCATGTTACCAGACTTGGATGAAGGTGTCTTAAAAAATGACATAGATGAATAAAAATTGCTGATTAGATGTTGCTATCTGCCACATTAATCACATTTAATTTGCAAATTACCCATGAGTCATGCAAATAATATTAGGCTAGTCAGAGGGGTTTTTTTTCCAGTTCCAACAAATTTCAGCAACACTAATATGGAAAATACAAAGAATTTTATAAATGGATCATAATTTTATTGCCATTTTACACTGTGTAACTCCTATAAGCCCTTCACAGCTTAGATCTTCCCACATTCCTCAACAAAACTCCAACACATCTTTTTATTTTCCAAAATGGTTATACATTACAAGACTACGATTTTCCCAGCTTCCTAGTGCAAAATTACCACAGAGCAGTAAAATGCCAGTTCCATGTCAACAAGTAAAAGTAAAAGATAATTTTTGTTACCTTGTGGTAACAAGATAACAAGCTTCAATTGCAGCAAATTAGTTGTTCCCCTTTCCATTGACTTGCTTCTCATCTCTCTTCCTCTAAAAATGCTCACACAGAAAATCACCATGGATCAGCTGGTGCACAGTTATCTGTTAGCTCATGATAACTTGTCCCTAATGTTGGCATTCTAGATTCTATCTGGCACTTACATCCAATGCTTATTTCAAAACTGACATATCAATTCATCTTATACATATGTTCAAATTTTTGTGCCATTTATCACAGAGTAGGACTTGGAAGTCCTGGAAAAATCAAAAATAAATGAAAATCAGACTTCACGTGATACACCAAGTTACTTTTTGTAGTTTGATTACTTTTTTTTTATAACAGAATTTCTCTGCAATAGAAATTTGGAAAGTAATCCCAGTCATACTTTAGATATTATATTGCATACAATGTTGAGGGAACAATGTTAAGAAAAAAATCTTTTAAAAATCCTTTGAGTCATGTCACATAAATACAATGCAAGCATCACAATTATAAGAACAAAACAAAAATCTTTTGTCGCAGTGTTCCCTTGCTCTTTTGTAGAAGGTTTCAGATATTATTACACAGTGATACTTGTGGCCAAAAAGATTTAGAATTGCCATGAACTGCCTTTCTGATTTTGACCAAAGCATAGAAAACGGATTCCTGAGTTCTTCCCTTCCTATCCATCATGTTTTAAACTCTGATTTACTGTTTACTATGCACAGAAACAATCTTACAATACAAAGAAAATTACACTTGTTCTTTTTAAGAGTGAATTTCTAAATATAAAACATGAAGACTGAGGTAGGTTTTGGCTAAAGCTGTTAATCTGTCTAAACATTAAATCATTACATTCTTACCAGCTGCACTTCTCCAAAAGCCCCTCTTCCAATCACCTTAACAACATCATAGTCTTCAGCTTTCATTTGTAAAGCTCGGATTTTTTCCACAATCTTCTCATCTAAAACAAATCAAACAAAGTTGTGATAATGCATATATTAACAGAATACAAGAATTCTAGCTATTCATTTAGAGTAAAAAGAAGCTATTTTTATTCAAGTGTTTAGAGCCTTCTTGGTAATTCTTGAAATCTGCAGTCACTATTAATATCCCCTTTCATTATTCTTTGGAAACCATTAACCCTCTACCTTTAGCTGTAACAACTGACATATCGTTCACATTTTGCTGACTCGCATTTCACACCTCTGATAATCACTTACGAGCTTAAGGGAAGACTCTGGTAAGAAAGAGAGCCAGAGATGCCTATCTGGAATTTTCAATCATTCCTTGCTACCCGCTGCGCTCCCAGGATCCACTGACACTCCAGTGATAATGCCGAGGTGGAGTACGTGGTATGCAAAAAGTACTGCAGGTGCAACCTGCTCCCACACACCTGGAGGGCTCAACAGCACTCACATGGCGAGGAATGTAACTCGGTAACCTTCAGGTACAACTGCAGATCACACAAAGATCTGGCACATCCACTCATCCATTCCATATGAAACATTGATTACAGTTTACCTATGTGTATGTAACTACTGCCCATCTCAAAGTGCTTTTTTGGTGTTCACCGCATGTGTAGTTCTACACTTCTTAAAATTATGTCTACAATGCTCTGTTCAGCATTCTGCAGATAAGCACTGCCTGTCAGTATGTGTCTTATCAGCAGTTGTGAGAATCTGTAAAAGGGAAAACAGTGAAATTCTGATCTCTGACAAGTCCTAAAAACACACAAGGTCTTAGACTCTTAAATTTTGTAAATGAAGCATGCTATGAATGCATTCCCGGCTAAATGCATTTTTAAAATCTATTCTTATTACGAGCACAAAAGATAATGGAATCAGTGAATGGAATCCATAATACTGGAGGTAAGCATAAGCATGACAAGCCCCTACAAACACTTAGAGGAAGAACAAAAAGCAAAATAGGTGGCTGGAGCAAGAACTCTACCAGGGAAGAACATGAAATTGTATGAAAACTATGGATGCTTACAATCAGAGAGGGTTAGAGGTGTATATTGCGAGATCTCTCTTTAGGGTCAAATACCATGGAATTTTACCCCGAGAAAGGCATTAAAGAGGATCCCAGATCTGAACACAGGAGAGAAAGGGATCAGAAATACAGTTAATCCAGTATGACATTAAAGATGACGTGGTCTAAGGGAGTTAATGATAAGAACATCAAGTAAATAGCTTAACCATTCCTACATACTCATGAAGAGCAGCTTGGCAGGCTACAAGCAATCTAGGAGATGCATGACCATCAGGAACATTTCTTTTCTTCCAAACGAGCAATAAGCCAAATCAGGGAGGCACTCTGATTTATTACTCACAAACAAGAACAAACTGGCTCAGGAAGACAAAGTCTGTGGCAGACTTGGCAGAAGCAACTGTGAGATGGTGGAATTTAAGACTCGAACAGACCTGAAGAAGGAAAATAGCAGACCTTGGACTTCAGGAGAACAGACTATGGCTTGTTTGGAAAACTCAGTGGCAGCATCCTGTGAAAGGCTGCTGTGAAGGGCAGAGGAGTGGGCTGATCTTCAAAGATGACATGTTCATAGAACAAGAACAGTCTGTTCTAGTTAGCTAGAAATCGAGCAGGAATGGCAAGGAGCCAGTCCGCCTAAATGGGCAACCTCTGCTTCAACTCAAGCACAAAAGGTAAAGGTTTGGAACTTGGAAGCTGAGATGAGTTGCCCAGCAGGAACCTCCCAAACAAGCAAAGATGGAATTGGGAAAGCCAAGCTCAGGTGGAATAGAAGCTAGCCAGCATTATGAAGGAAATTAAGAGACTCTATAAATACACTGGCAATAACAGAAAGAATGAGGCAAGTATGGTCCCACTGCTCTCAGCAAGGGCGGTGATCTAGTACCAGGGATATGGAGAAGATCGAGGCAGTTGATGCCTTTTTTGCTTCACTTCACTCTCAGGCCCTGCTCAGAGGCCTCCCAGCTCCTTGAAGCCAACAGCAGAGTGTGGGGCAGCACAGCATCACAGTAGAGGAAGTTAAGACTTAAAGACCAGTGAAGCAAATTTGGCATATACCAGCTCTTGAGACAACACAGGATGCATCCAAGTGTGCTGAAAAAAACTGTCAAGACCATTACCAGGCTGTTCTCTATCACCTTTGAAAGATCATGGCAACCTGGGAGGGTGATGACTGGTAAAGCGCAAATGTCGTGTTCATGTTCTAAAGGGACAACAAGGAGGCTACAGTGTGGAACAGCGGCCTGACCACACTGCCCAAGATGATCATGGAGCAAAACCCTTCAGGAATCCACTTCCAAGCATCATGTGCTTGGAAGCACATGATCCATTTAGAATGGATCTAAAAAGAACAAACTGTTTGACTAACGTGATTTCCTTCAATGACAAGATGTCTGTCTTGGTGGACAAAGGGAAAGCAGTACATTTCCTTGACTGTAGAATGACTTCCAACACAGCAGCTCAAAACCATCTTCGTAGCCAAACCAGGCTGACATGGATTGCAGAGAGGAATTACCAGGTTAGTGGAAAAGTTGCTGGCATCACGGTCAGTGGTTTTAAGTTCAAAACTGATACACTGGAGGGCAGGGTGGCTTCTATGAGTGACCCAGACAGATGAATAATGAGCTGACAGGAAGCTCAGAGCTCAACAACAGCACGTGCAGAGTCCTGTAGCTGGGATGGAACAGCACCACACAACATAACAGGATGCACTCACCAGCTAGAAGGCACCATGAGAAAGAGGACCTGACAGCCCTGGTGGACAACAAACCAAGCAGAGAGGACTGAGCAGGCGGCCTTCACACTGACTATGCAAGTATGTGTTGATAAATGCACAGCCAGTAGGTTGAGGGAAGTAGATTTCCTCCTCTATTTGTCATTTGTGAAACCATACGTGCAAGATTATTACTAACTTTGGGGTCCTCAGTGCACAAAAAATACTAAAACATTCCCTAGCTTCATGGAAGACCACCAAGATGTTGACATGATGCTCAAGAGAAGCTGAGAGAACTGAAATTGTTCAGGTTAGGGATGGATAAACAGTTGGCCTCAACAGAAGTTGAAATGAGGTTTTACTTCTAAGGGGTACAAAGTGAAAGGACAACAGTCACCAGACAAGATGAAATACCAGAAATCCAATTTTGTAGGAAAATAATAGTAAGAACTGGGGAAAGGTGCAGACTGTCAAGTGGAATTGCAAACCTCCATCTTTGGAAATTCTCAAAATTCAACTGCACAAGAACCTGAACAATCTGATACAACATCAAAACTGATTTGACTTTGAGCAGAGAGTTGGACCATTTGGCCTCCAGAGATCCTTCCTAACCTGTGGAACACAAAAATGCAACAGTAAGTTTCTTCTTCTGAGGAAAAGACTGGATGTGACAGGGAAGGGGGAGAGATTAATGTTACAATGAGGGAATAGTCTGCTAGTGAAGTTGTAAGGACAGAGGCAATTAAAACTGTCAAAAGTAAACAAATTTTCTACATTCAATGTACTAATAAGACCAAAGTAATTCAGTGTGTCAACAGAAAGAGGAGTTGAGAGAATTGTGATGTTGTTTCTATACTGAATTATGAAAGCCTAGACCAAAAGCATAGGAAAGCAACAGTGCTTCACCCACGCCAAGTTTATTATGCTTGTTAATAATATGAATTAATTTTGCAGATTGCTAATGGAATGCTGTGTTTCAAAGTTAACTGCAGACCACAAGCCCTGGCACAAGACAGGAGGATAAATACAAATTCACAGGAAGCAGCAGTAGAGAAAGAATATCAGCAAACTTCAAGTCACAGAGAATGTGCAGTTACATGTTTGAATACGTTACATCTCCTGAGACATGGGAATGATATGAGTTTATTTAAAATGTTTCTGATATGTTTCAATGTTTTCAAATATGTGAAATGAGCAGGGTTATTTAAACACATTGAAAAAGTAGTGTGTAGTTTTACACAGCTCAGTTTCTGAGAAGAAACTCACAGGAATACTTCTGTAGAAGGTAGAAACTATAAAAGAAGTTACTACAGCGCCAGTGAAACTTCTTCAAGCATTAAATACTGCAAATCAGCAATGAAAAACCCAAAAACATGTGAAACAACCAACTGAGGAGTTACTAGTTCTATCATTCGTGTGAAATGCTGAGAAGGGCGAAATCCTACTTTGCTTTGCTAAAAGAATAGAATAGAATAGAATAGAATAGAATAGAATAGAATAGAATAGAACAGACTAGACTAGAGCCCTTTCAGTTTGAAAGGACCCACAGTGACCATCACTCCAAAAGGGCTACTAACACCAGTTAAATGTTGTTAAATGCCTCTTAAACACTGACAGGCTCAGGGCATTGACTGCCTCTCAAGGAAGCCTGTTCCAGTGTCTGACCACCCTCACAGTAAAGAATGTGTCATGATGTATTGTCTGAACATCCCCTGGTGCAGCTTTGGACCATTCCCATATGTCCTGTCACTGCATCCCAGGAAGAAGAGCTCAGCACCTCCTCTCCACTTTCCCCCTCTTTAGAGAGCAATGAGGTCACCCCTCCTAACTCCTTTAACTAAAATTTAATAATCTCACTTAATAATAATACCACATAGGGATGCAAGTGTTGCAAGGTATCAGTTACACAGATGGACTGTCTGTTTTGGCATAAAGTCCTACAGATATGGAACAGATAATAAATGCATGGAACTAACCTCAAACAAAAAACTGGGGTGCAAGAAGGCAAGCTGAGATTAACCCTGAAGCCACGTCATAATTGCAACATAATGGATCGTGAGATTTAGTTCATGTATCACATAACGTGACCTAATTCAGGGTGCAGGAGACCTTTCCAACAGCAGCCTTCTAACAGTGGCTTGAATTTTCAGATTTCACACAGATGAGTTTGAAAATGTTGGTATCTGTATGCATGTCTCATGAATTTGCAACAGCACAAAGCCCAGCAGAAGAAAAATGTTATGTTTAAAGGAAGGCATTAGATGGACTCCCTAGCCCCAGAATGCAATGGAATCTTATTGAAATATTGTGACATTTGAGTACAAGTCCTAAAACATGAGAATACTATCACCTATAACTCAGTTTTCTTCTTTAACACAGGAAGGATCAGGAGTGTTAGATACAACGAGTGTTTAAAGACAGCTTTTGATTTAGTACTTGAAAATGGCACTATAACTTTTAAACAAATGAAGTTTCACTTTCTGAAAGGGCAAAGTGTTTGGATCAGTCATTGACAGCTGGCAGCAAGAATGTGGCTGAAGGCTGCAAATGCTTGTGAAAATGGAAAAAATACCTGTCTAGGACAGCAAAGGCAGATAGGGATGAGGGAAAAACCCAAACTTTTCTGCCTTTTAAGGTATAAAAAAAGTTCATATGCAGGCTATTTTCTTAAAAAAAAAAAAGTGTATCAAGCAGTTCAGGGGAGTGTATATATGATGAATAAAATTGCAAGGGAGTGCAATTCTACCCCACAGATCAGACACAGTCAGTCAATGAGTGCTGCTATGGAGTACATTAAATCAAAAGTTGCTGCCCTAGGCAGAAGTCCAGCCAGAAGCTGAGGTGAAGTACAGCCAGGAAGTACTGCAATCCCACAGTTGAACAAAACCAAACCGAAAGCACAACAGAAAGACTGAAGTAATTAGGGGTGCATCCATAGTGTCTGGTCAAAGGTGTGTGAAGAAGAAGAAGCTGGTGGAGACCTTGCAGGATCAGGAGGAACTAGAAAGCACAGCTCCAGACAGGGTAGTACTTCCTCCCTCAGAGAAATAAAAGGGGAACACGAGAAGTATGTTCTCTTGCACAGATGGAAAAGAGCAGAACACAGGGAAACAGAAAGCAGCAGCCCTCTGGCTTACAGAGAACATATCCCTAATGTAATGAAAGTAAGCCTGATGGCAGAGCTGAATTGCTTTGTATCTACAAAGTACTCAAAAGGGAATGTGGTTGATGACACTGACATATAACTTGTTTATACATCTAAGACATTCTGTCTAACACACTGTGGCTTCCATGCTCTGCTTGGGAAAGTTGGTTATTTGATACCTCTTCCATCCCTACTCTTACCAGAACAATATCATTAAGAATGGAACTGGAGCCCAACCGGCTGAGGTAACCGCAAAGACCTAGCAGGGAGCTGCCTTAGAGAAGCCAAGAGAAAACCAGAGGAGCAATTAGCTCCTTAACTCAGTAGAAGTTCTACAGTGCACTAATTTCTAAGATTCTTCTTGGCATCTGACATTTCATAAACGCCGCTGACAGAAGCCCGGAGCACACAGAGCTGCAGCCCTGGGAGGCACTGACACCACAGCGGAAAACACATTCCTGTTGGTAACCACACGGCTGGGCAGGATTCGGCAACTTCAAATGACATAACAAAATGCAAGGGAAGGAACCGGAACTGTTAATTTTGCAAGAAATTAACCTTAACAGATACATCTTCCAAGTGTCTGCTTGGAGAGGAAAATGGCCAAAGGAACTTTTCAGGGAGTTTATTCAAAGAGTCTAGAAAAACTGGTGCACAAGTGCCATATCTCCACTAGAAGTCCCTTCTACTGTAAATACATTCATTGTCACTACACTCTACAAGTCTGCCAACCTACGTAACATCAGCAAATCATTTTAACAACACCAGTTTCCAGCTCGTGAGTGATGCTGAATAATGCATAGAAAATCACTGATCCATTTAGGGAGTTGAGACTTCTGGGTTGTACCAGGCCTGTTGATGGCACCACTCTCTGTGCTGCTGTTTGGACTTACTCAAAATCCATTCTTCGTGCCCTTCTATTCATGATGATAAGATTATAAATTATTAAATGTTTTCAACTGTTGCTTAAACCTGTTATTTAACTATTTAACACTAAGTTACATCTGAATGGGAGACCACCAAAAAAGGCACAAGCTACTAAGACATGATTCAACACTTGGCAAATATTAGATGGCAGAAAAATGGACTTGGAAGAATTTACTCAACCTATTGTTTTTGCCTGGATGACAGAAGAGGAAAAGACCAAAAAAGATTTGTTACACCAAGTCCATGCTGAAAAACTCAGCTTTCTTTTCTAAAATAAGCAAATTAGTTTTTGCTCTCAGAAGACTATGAAATTCCTCTCATTGTTTTGGGAATTAAATATTGCATTATGCTTTCCTGTTCCATGAATACTCTAAAAAACACAGCAATTTAAATCAGAATCCCAACAGTTCATTAAAGCAACAGAAAAGGAATGAAAAGACTGAAAAGGAATGGTTGTATTACGTGAGATATTTAATGTGCCTCTTGTAACAAACACAGGCTCCACTTTAGTTCATTACCTTAAAGAAAGTGGTAAGAAATCAGAATAGTAAGGCAAAGCAGGCAATTAAAGAATTTCTTTCATATTAAACAAGTGAAGAGGTTGCTTCTGCGAAGTGGTCACAGAAACAGAATACACCAAACACCTATAGTATGGACAGTTTATAAATTGCCTTTGCGAAAGAGTTGAAACATTTGAGTTTCAGCTTGAAATTATGAGTTGAGCTGAACATAAATTAATGTCTCAGCTGAAGTGCAAACTATTTCATTTTTAAATTAAAATAAGCTATTAATAAAACATTAACCTGAATAGTAATGACTTGACGTAGGTTGGGAGTAGGGTGTATGCAAACCCCTGGGAATGTGGTGGGAAAAAAAGAATTCCTTTCTCGAAGTGTTACTGTGGAAGAATTAAGTGATTAAACTGACTGAAAGTGTGATGATTATTTAGTGTTCTCCACAATTTCTGAAGACTTGTGTAATATGGATGAAAACAATGGCAGCGACTCTGCCTCAGCTGCCTCGCTGTGCAGCGTGGTGCAGCTCCCAGGAGGCCCTGCCAGCACTTCGTGGGTGCCTCAGGAAGCCTTGGGGAGGGATGCAGGCTCCAGGCCCCCGGCACAGACTGCTCATCAGAGTCTGTCAGAACCTTTGGACAGCAGCTCTCAGCTGGGCATTTGCGACATTTCTTCAGATGCTGAGAAAAATCACAAGAGACAAGAACTCACTGTTCCTTACCCTAAGAAAGCAACAACTTACAGTTCCATAAATTCTCAATACGGTTCCACACTTTTCTTCCAAGCTCAAGGTGGCCAGAGGCTTCAGCAAGCAGGTGTGACACTCTTTCCACTGATACTTGCTACCCTCAGAACAGTTTCCAAGACGACCTGAGCTATGGGTTCAGCACTTTTAAACATAAAATGGCAATGTCAGTAAGCACTCTGTTGTTGTCCTGTTCTTTCCTGTACCTGAGTGGCTCATTTTGTGCTAGCACAGTATCAGTGAAGTGAAATGAAAATCAGAAACTGGTCTTTGCTCTTCTTTTGCCTGAATAGTTTTAACAAAAAGAAAAAATTAACCACCTGACTCTTTGCATTAATTCTGCTCAGTTCCCCTGTGTGGTATATAACAAATCATACAAATGCCTGTGTTGGAGAGGACTTTGAAATGAACTGAACTGTGTCAGGATTGATTCTTTCTTTTGCAATAGCAAAATATTACCATCCTCAAATGTTTCCAAAATTCTCATTTCACAACTTATTTTTTCCCAAAGTGTAAATCACAGAAGATACGCAGCACTATTTTTCATTCTCTCCCAGACAGTACAGAAACAGCAGAGGAGTTACATGCGTGATTCCTAAGAAAGATGCACTGTCACACGATATGTTGGCCAAAATAGTCAGGTCTTGCATGTTTTTTTAAAGTTGAACAGGTAAGGATGAAGTGCATCCTTGAAAAATCTTCCATTAACTACTGTGAATTTTTTTGTAACACATCTCAAAATTCTTTTAACTAGTATCTGGCTATTTCAACTGTATACTGTCAGCTGATTTAACAATAAAAAGGCAGTAATAAAATTGTGAACAAAAGTATATTTTCATGTTTCTGACATTGCAGGTAGCCTCCAGGTCACATAAGATACTTAAAAATATTTACTACAATGAGAGAGAACCTAGAGAAAGAGAAGGAGCAACAGCCTTCGAAAAAAGGAAGACGGACAGCCAGAATATTCAGGGGTTGCAGAAAACAAACAAGCAAACAAACAAAAAACAACCAATCAAATAACAAACAAAACCCCAACCTGTTCCTGAGATTAAATTGTTTTCCCACAGTTACTATTTCTAATAGTCAAAAAACACTGGTCTTCTGATCAGAGAGAGGTTAATTTTGTTCTATTGCAAAAATAGTAATGTAAAAGCAAATATGACCAGCTCATAGAAGTTGCTGATAAATGTTTATGTCATTTTCATAGGGCTTTCCCCTCACTTTACAAATACAATGCTCAGTTGCAAGTAACAAAGATACTTAAAATGCTGTTACAGACCCTTTCTTTCATAACTATCTGCTTGAATTCCTTTGAACTCAGACTGAAAATAATCCCAAGGTATGCCTCTATGTCCTAATCTGCTGTTTCTTATTTACTGTATTTTAAGTGATTTCTCCAAAGGAGACTTTACTGGCAACTGTAAAAGCTATATGTCCATCTACAGGGCTCTGCTAAACCTCATGGAGAAGCACTGAATTCCAAACAAAGAACTCACTACAAATTACTCCACCAGCCACTATTTAAGTGAGGAGTGTGAGTGGCTATTCCAAGGAGTCCCAGGGCAACAGAGGGCAGACACATACAGCTCTTACCAGTAAAGAATTTAAAAGGAGTTGCTGATAAGACTGCATCTGCAGTAACCTAACCTTGACATATGCAATAGAAAAAGTTTTTTTTAAAAAATATATATATCTCAAAATAAGCTCACTACAAAGCATAGTTATTCCAAGAAGGCTTACTCACTGCAAATTACATTTTAAAACAAATAATCTGCTCTTATTAAAGATTCTGCTTATATACATGCATAAAAAACACTTCAAAACCACAAAATACAGCTACTCTGATGTAGAATCATATGCTTAATAAACTCCAAGATCCTGTCTACAATTAATTTGGGGAGAATCACAAACATTTATGCAAAGGTTCAAAAAAGAACCGACAGATTTTAAGGTACAACAATTTCGTTTTAAAAACCCACAGAAGGCTTCTCTGTTAGATTAAATATAACTATATAAACAATGCTGACATTCAGTGTAATGAATTCTTGAAGAATAATAACTAGGATATACTTAGCAAGTTATGTAGCTACGCATACGTAAGATAAGAAAATAACATAAAATGATTTTTCCAACTGTATTTAAGAAAATAAAAATCTACAGCTGGTTTTTCCCAACATATTTTCACAACATAACAACTCCCTAAAATGAAATTTCTCTCTGTAATAAATGGTCCGCCAAAGCCTTCTGAAGCTCAGAGTTACAAAAATTAGTAGAGTAACCATGGACAATGCATTTCTGACCACTTGACTTCTTATGATTGAGATCACAACAATGTAGTTGTTTAAGGGCCACTTGCAACTTACATCTATTTAAAAAATTATCAATGTTCTTGTTCTTCCTCAGCGCTGGATAATCCAGATCAAGGACCAAAGAATTCAAGCCATCCTGAAAAAAAAATAAAAATAAGTTAATTGAGTTCTAAAATCTTAATTAACAACTTTCCTAAAATTACTGCACTGAGACTGATTATATATTATCCAAGCACGCATTACATTCCTAATAGGCAAATCAAACAAGCTCTCAAGTATGTTTATAAACCAGCAGAGGAGCCAACACACACTGACTGGCTCCAAGTTCTATAAACAGTACGGCTATATTACCACTGATTAGTGGCACTGGGACTTAAACTGGAGTAGTAGTTTTAATCTTAATCAGTAAGTAATCTAACTCATTAAACAGTGATTTAAGATACTGAGTTCAGTCAATCCATTTTTCTTACTACTGTTACACTTTTTCTGCAAAGACCTTATGTTTGTACATCTATATTATTGCTTTGATACAAGTCTCTCTACCTTCTCATTCCGGACATTCAAAAACCAACTACACATTTTTCTTGGAAGCAAGATGTGACCTAAACTTAAGAAGACAATTCACCATGTAATTCAGGCTCACAAGACTAGAATACCTTTTCTAAGTGACTCAAGAGAAGACAAGCCAGAACTCTACGTGCCGTTCTGCTACCCATTATCAATGCCTCAGCAGAAAACAACTGAGACTCTTAAAATGGCAAGTGATGAGATCACCAAAACTAAACTAAAAATAGTATTTTAAATACCTGTTACAAGATTTTACTCAATTCTACCTTTCTGCAATCTGGAAAAACTTTAGAAAATTACTCTTCCAACAGAGATCTTTCCAGTTACACAGGGACAAATAAAACTAAAAATTAGTTTCAGATACTAAGAGGAGTCTGAGACACCATTCATTGTCAGCAGCTCCGGTGTTCAGCCTGAACTGGCAGCTTTATTCATTGCCCTAAGAACAAAATCCTGAAACTGCTTTTTCAGGTTTTCGAGCCTTGACAGGGCATCACAGAGATTTAAGTCAGAGACCACATCATGTTTCTTAATAGGAAGCCAACAGAACTAGATAGCTTTTCAGTCTTCTTAATAACTGAGGTTATAGCTGACAATCTGCTGATTTTATATTTTTTATTAATATATCTGGGAGAGTATGATTTATTGCAAATATTACTAAAATTATTATATTCATTTTAATAACATATCTGGAGACAGTCAAAGCCTAAGATTATTAAATACGTTTTGAATGCCACTTTGTCCTAAATAAGCTCATATAAAAATAAGATCATCTCATCTGTGGTGATGTCACTTTTCACCACAAAACACATTAATGGTTAAGACCATTTTCAAAATGAAGAAATTTTATTTATTTATTTATTTTTACCTCCTAACAAATGAAAGTGTCTTGGAAAGTGTCCCAGACACACCAATGGAGTACAGGTTAGACAAATGATTAAAAGCTGGTTGAAAGACTCGGCCCAGAAGACTGATCAGTGGCACAAAGTCCAGTCGGAGCCAGCCACCAGCAGTGCACCCCTGCACTGGCACTTCTCTGGACAGAGAAGGTTTTCACAAAGGTCAGTGAGGGGGAAAAGCCAAGTCCTGCTGCTGGAGAGGAAAAACCACAGGCACCAGGTATAGGCTGTGGCCTGACAAACAGGAGAGCAGCTTTGCAAAAAAGCACCTGAAGATCCTGGTGAACAACAGGTTCCTCCCTACTCTGCACTGATGAAGTCCCACCTGGAGCGCAGTGTTCACTCCTGGGCTCCCAAACCACCAAAGGCAGGGACCTCCTGGAGGGAGTCCAGCAAAGGACCAGTAAGATTAAGGCACTAATGCATTTCTCCAAGGAGGAAAGGCTCAAAGAGGTGGGACTTTGCAGCCTGAGAGAAGCCTCAGGGCAGGGGAGCTCATCAATGTCTGTAAGTACCTGATGGGAAGAGCTGAAGAAAAGGCACTGCTCATTGACAGGACAAGAGGCAATGGACAAAGTAAAACACACAAAATTCTATTTGAACACCACACTTTTTTTCCTGTGAGAGTGGTCAAGTATTGGAATAAATTGCCCACAGAGGCTGTAGAGTCTCCACCAGTGGAGACATCAAAATCTGACAGGACATGGTCCTAGGCAACCTACTTTGGTTGACTCTGCAGTGAGCAGGGTGTTGGACTAGACAATATCGAGAGGTCCTTGCCAACCTCAAACATTCTGTAACACCGATAATATTTCCACTGCTGCACAGAAGAAAGGTGGAATTTTACTCTTGACTCTGTAACCTTAACTGTTATGAAGGTCTTACACATCAAGTTTTACAACTTCCTACCAGAAAGAAGTGTAAGACAGTGTGAATAAGCAAATGGGAAGTCAGTCAAGAAGGCACAGTAGTTGCTTTAATAACAGTGAATATAGGAATTATTTCAGCCTTGACCATAACAGGTCCTGCAAGACACATTAAGGAGAAAAGAGTAATGCACCAGGACATCATATTCATGTTTCAGAGGGACAGCAGACTTACTACCTATTCTTAATTTATATGACACTTTTACAGAAGATACAACAAAACCAAACCAAAGTAACAAAGTTGTTATATACTTATGGATTAGTCACTACATGAATTGCACAGGTAATGCCCAATAATCTGGACAAATCCAACAGAAAGTACTAATTTGAGATGACTTCCTGCAAAATAGCATAATAGAATCCATATTACTCTTGATTTGGCAAACACCCTTTTCTGAAGGTGGTATCTCATTCTGCAGCACAGCGTGTCAGCAGAAATATGGATCCTACCCTGCGATATGTAGAGAAGGACCATGTTGAATACTCTGACAGGAACAGCTGGACCATCTTTTAGGATTTTACCTAGCTCAATGAAGTATCAATTCCAATTAGACGGCAGTCTACACCAAACTCCAACGTTCTTCTTTCACTGCTACTGAGAAAATACTCTCATGATCACTAATAACTGGGTAGACATTTTAAGGGAGATGTAAAAGCAGTCTGTGCTAACAAAAATCAGGAAGGTGTATTTTTGTTCTTCCTATTTTGTAGGGGAAGAGAGGTGAGGTCATCTGACGTCTTAATGCTTTTCATGTGAAGTTATTTTAATGGTTGACCAAGAAACCCATATAAAGTGTGCTTGACTTCTATCTTATGCAAAACATCAGGGGAAAGAATAGTTATCATCCCAACAAAAATTTTAGTGAAATTGGATTACAAGGTCCAAAGCAACCATAAGTTCCAATTTAAACTGAACTGTATATTTTTTCGCCTGTGCCATTCTGATTCCATGGCTTTTTTGTGGGCTATACAAACTGAGAACCATATTTGCAGCTAATTTTTAATTAGCTCTTTTTGCCTCTGTTTCATGGACTTGAGGCAACAATTTTCACAAGTAGTTATTAATGAATGGAAACTTGAGAACAGCACAACTGACTGTTTTAGCTCTTTGGAAGTGTCCTAACTCTAGAACACAGCCAGATATAGATGGTGTCAAATAGAGGTGATCAGTATCACCATCACAAGGAACAGAAAGTGTGTCAAATTTTTTTCAGCCCTGTGAACAAATCTTATTATCATACTCTTTCAAAGACAAGATTTTAAGCTTTTAAACAAAATTTTAATGTCAGAGATTTCAAGTTCATGTCAACATGTAATTTATGAAAGACTTGTTTTGCACACTAGCATTCTGTCAAAAGTTGTTTCCTTAAAGCTTTGCATTTTCACTGAAAGACCTAGTTGAAATCACTTAACAGAAAAATTGACTACAATTAAGAAGCTGGGTCAAAAGATTATGCAGTAAAACAGACAGTTGAGATTGACGAGAAGTAATCCAGGAAATGACATCTCCTCTGTCAAGGCCTCACAGATAAGTCACTTCGACCAGGAAATATGCTATTAAAGGGATTTCACTGTTCACTTCCACTTTCTGCTATTACAAAAACTCAGAGCTAACAGGCAAAAATAGCAGCTTCCAAACAAACTCATCACTGGCAAAGACAGATCTGCCCCCATCAAAAGCCTTTTGCTGACGGCGAACATGCTAAAACGTTTTCCAAGAGAAAAGATCAAACTTGATAAATTTTGCAACACCCTCCTACTAGATGAGGAGCAGAGTTCATGGCAACTCTGACAGCAGTCATCCTCTGTAGACTTGGAGCTTGGTTTTCCCAGCAAGCAGTTTGCACTGTTTACTGATCTGAATGAACCAAAGAAAAAACAGGCAAGAAAAGTTCACAAGATACAGGAACTAAATGTTTATGTTCTTCTCTGACAAAAGGGTCACTAACACAGAAAAATACTAGTAGCTTCTCAACAATGAGCTTAGTATTAATTCCAGGCAATCCCACAGAAGCCCTCACCAAATTAAACCACGCTGTGTTGATAAGAGTTTCTGATGTTAAAGTAACTGTTTGAACCTGTCTAACACTGATATGTGCATGTAAACTCCACTGGCTGTCAAAAGCAGCTTTGGCTATTTTGATTTATTCCTCACTTTCATAATGTGAAAAAAACAAAACTCAAGGCCAAAAAGTAAGATGATTGAACAGAAAAGGTATCAATTACTTCAGAAAACAATTCATAATCCTGCAATAACTGGAAAACATAAAAAGCCTGATCCAGTGAAAGATGTGCCTGCCCACAAACAAGGGGTTGGACTAGATAATCTTGTAAGGTTCCCTTCCAACCTACACTCATGAGATCCTATGAAAATTTCACTGAGCCATTACTTTTAAGAAAACCAAAACAATATTCCTTTCCTCTTCCAAACGGTCAAATAAAATATAATAAAATATGCTGCAGCAAAAAGTAAGGATAGAAAAGTCTTGTAACATCACATTGCATTTTTCTAACTGGGCCTAAATGCTTTTAAAGGCAGAACTTCCCAAATCTATGAACACAGGAAGTGAGCATCTAATGACTCTTCTCCAGGACTAAACCTCCACTATGTTCTTCCATATGTCAATGGGACTCTTAAATAATTCTGGTCTATCCTGAGCAATTACTTCTTTCCATAACATAGAAGCTACATTTGGATGCAAGGTGAACAGCTCAGTGACAGCATACAATAAGCAAAACATCTGAAAGGTCATATGCAAGGCAAATACAGTCTTTTCCCAAGCCTGTCCTCCTCAGTGATCTCTAGGATATGTTGCAATTCACTTTTCTCTTATTTAAGCATTAGTAATTAGTATGTGAAGGAATAATGTGGGCCATGATAATGCAGCCAACATTTACTGCTGGGAGGTCTTGCTATTCTAGTTCTTTAACAGTTTTACATTAATTAACAGATTTTTTTAAACAGTATTAAGTATGTACAGTTTAGAAACCTAAAAGCAGCTACTGTCCACAAATGAGTATGTAAATACTTAAAAACAGCCTTTACTTATAATCTGATTTCTGTACATGAAGGTAAACAAATACTGAAATGGTTTTAATGTTGTCTGCTATTGAATACAGGCAAATTTTTCTTCATCATACAAGCAATGCTCCTCAAGATACGTCCTCTTATGTGCTGCATCCTACGTGCATATTTTAATAGTTTTATACATTTTCCCCTGCTATTTGAAAGGCACAGTGTGAAAGTGTAATGATAATGATAGGATGGTAACAGCGCAAAAATAGCTTCCTCCTAAATACTTATAAAACGATAGTCACAAAATTGTTCAAGATGCAACAAGACAGATGTTAAGGAACACCAGTATGGAACAGTAAAAGCATGTAAATAATGATCAGGAAGGCAAAGGGGTATAATGAGTTGTAGTTCACAAGAGACAAGAGAAAACAATGGAAGATACTTTATATTAAGAATGATCAAAAAAAATCCATTAAGAGTTACAAAAAACAAAGAATGCACAGAAGGTTTAAGTTTTCCATGCTTTCTGGGATAAGAATGAAAACAAATCCTAAAGAAAATCATTATATACATGAAGAAATGTGCCGAGGACAGCAAGTTTCACTGAAATCCACTCACAGTATTTAAGGAGACTGTCTTAATCAATTTACATTGAAAACTCAGGAGAACAGAAGAGGTCAGCAGGACTGAAAAGGGTAAATCAAAGCACTCCCATTAAAAGGCACCGGGTATTCCAAACTACACATCAGAATATTTGGCGATGGGGAGACAGAACAAGACATTAATCATCTTGTAAAGATGATTAGAAGATCAACATGTGAGATCCAGGGTTTTAAGGTTTTTTGTACTCTTCTCAAAGATAAAACAGTGCCATATAAAAGATTTCTGGCAGATTATAGGGAGTAATCAATAAAGCAAAGCATCTTAACATCAGAATAAAATGCAAGAATCACCATTCACACCAGCAAAGTAAAAAAATACGGTATTAGAAATCAGGGAGAAAACATCCAAAAGGTAGCTATTAGGACTTTGGTAATCATCAGGACTTGGAAAAGTGTGTCAAAAAGAAATTCCCTTGGGTTTGTCCTGTTTCAGTTCTACAGAATATTTTCATTGCCACAATAAAGCAACAGAATTAGAAAGAGAACTAAAAATAAAATAAATAAATTCAGCAAATGATACCAAGCTTGGGGTTTTGAGCATAGGCTTTTTACTGCACTTGAAATTACCTCAAGAAGAAGGAAAAAAAAAAAACCCTGAAAAAAACACAGCCAGGTGCAACTCAAAGACAAGTACAAAAAGTAGGGGAAAATCTCCACTAACATATGCTTTTGAAAGACGTTAAATGCACAGAACATAAAAATTGAAATAATGACCAAGCAGGAAGATAATGGAAAATGATGTGGGGTTACAGCAGACTAGAAGTGCAGTCTAGGACGCATAAACAGGAGGTGCATTGGATAAGACCTCAGAGAGAACTAAGATTCTTTTGTAATTAAGGTTAGAAATCATTTGCTGATATTGGAACAGCCTAAGCCAGAATACTGTGTCCAGTTCTGTGAATCCCTGTACAGAGGACTGCAAAAGATGAGCTGGAAAAGAAGTGAAGGGAACTTAACAAGAGCAGGGAAATGATAAGCAATTTGTGCTAAGATAGGCTGTCAGGACCAGAGACTTTAGTCTTCAAGAAGGTTAGCCTAAGGAGACAGGACAAGTTCTCTCAGAACATAAAAAGCTGTTACGAGCGATGCTGATGATAGACAATTCCTCACATTCCCCAAAACTGCATAAAAATTACCTGAATTAGGCATGAAGGTTAGGCGGCAGATTAGGAAAAAACGTTCTAAATAGCAGTAGTGATAAACTGACAAAATGCAGCTCCTCAAGGAAGTTGAGAAATCACCTTCACAAGAGATTCACGAGCTAGAGAAATACTTATTACACTAGATCCAGCTGTGGATCCTTTAGCAATGGAAATTCCTTCTAAAATTCCTTCCGAGCCTACCTAAAATCTCTTCACAAATTACTGTAAGAAATACACAAGGAAATACACAAAATCAAGCCCAAGAAAAAGGACTGGAAACAGGAGTAAACCAGAAACTCTGAAGATACAGCTTAACAGTATCCACTTAAAAAAAAAAAAAAAAAAAAAANAAAAAAAAAAAAAAAAAAAAACCCCAAAAAATAAAAACAACAAAAAACCCCAAACATCAAACAAAAAACCAAAAACCCAAAAAACCAACCAAACAAAAAACAACCAAAAAACCAAAACAACAACAAAAAAACCCAAAACAAACCCCCAGAAAACCAAAACATAACCAAACCAAACCACCAAACGAAAAACCTGACCATTACAAAAATGCACATTTTTTCCTCCAAATTGGTTGTTGCTATTTTCCCTTTAAGCTTTAATAAAATAAAACTGGTCTTCTTGCATGTGTTGCTGATTATCACTGTAGCCATGGAAAATTCAGTAGTTCAGCATAATCTGCTTTCATCTGAAGTCACTGTACATTTCCAGGTCCTTCAGCTACTTTTGATTTTAGAATTCATGCTGCTTTCAAAACATTAATGTGCACCAAAGCCCAGAACTACAAACCTGTTAAAATGACACTAGAGATAATTTCCTATTCATTGGAAACCTTCAAGACCTTTATTAGCAATCTTTGCTCCTTAATAAGACAGCAAGAATGGGCTGGTAATTTTGACTGTCGCTTTCCTCCAGTAATTTATGCACCAACTCAGATGGAGTTTGCCCAAGCAATCAAGCAGAACAGGTCAAGTACTAGAACTGCAAAAAGACTGTCCAAACGCACAAAAAATAAACCTGTGCCTGGAATTGTTTCTGTGACATCCTTAAAAAGTGGAATTACCTAGTGTTTCAAGAAAATCCAAATGCAACACATAGCCTTTTACTCATTCCCCTTTTCCCAAAAAGGGCTTCCAAAGGCTACAGCTGCCAGACGAAGAGGTAACATCAGGAACACAGATAAAAGATCAGGGGGCTCATCTGTGCTTGAGGATGGAGACAGATGTACTGCCTATTCTTAAAATCATGTTTTGACCACAAGGTCATCCTTGTTCTGTATTAACTTAGAATCCCACTTCTCCATCATGAAAATTATTTTATTTATCTTTTTGTAACCTCAGGCAGTCCAGTCTGTGAAGCTACTGTCAGCAACTATCCATTGCACGTTATACTATCAGAATCACTCACCCTTCAGTTCCAGTGTGAACTTGTTTTCAGATAAATGTATTTCCTATATATTCCTTCATGTAATGCTCATGGTTGTATTATATTATGTATTTTTACTAATCTGTTTAGCAGTCACGGATAAGTAAGATGCAAGTACACAATCTAGTAACTAGAAAGAATGCTTATTAGGGTAAATAACAAAAATTGTAACTACCTCTATTACAGTAACTGGAGCTGCAAACAACATACCTTGAAAAAAAAAATCAAGAAAAAACCTTGCACCCTCCTCCCCTAAAAGCATGACTAATTAGAAGTTATAAAAGGACTTGGTATTTTTTGTAGTCACTGATTCAGAACAAATTATTATAAAATTTCCCTGTACTAAAAATACCAACAACTGTTTAAAATCACTCTTTAAAACACTTCTAACCAAATAAATAATGGCCTGCCCATGTTATCTCCTGCCTAACTTCAAATGTGATGTCAGCAGCACATTCTAATCAGCTGCACCACATACTTCTAGAAATGTAAGTGCTGTACTCCATCACAATTCCATGAGCCTAGATTTCCGGTTAAAGAGGTGAATAAAATTTGGGTAATCAAAATCACATCTAACTTTGGAGTACAGAATTGGGATGCAGTATGGAAAAACCTACATGTATATATGTTAAAATACATAAATATTTAAAATGTTTAAATATATAAAATAACAGAAATAACACTTCAATTCCAACTCCTGTGTCAGGACTCCTAATGGAACATTCTAGATTTTAAAGCAGAACAGGACTTTTTCTGGATGTTTTCTGCTGGAACTCAATTTATGGTCTTCTAGGGACTGACTAAAGTAATAGTTCCATCATTTGTAAAATCCATGATGACGAAGTATTATCAAAAACAGAAATTTTCTCATCAACTTCAATAACAAAAAGATATTTAAGAGGTCAATAGCCTCAGCCTCTAGGACTGTAACAGACTTTGTCTCTCCTGACAAGCCCAACTAAAAGTGTTTGAAAACTCTCCCCAAAAACACGGAGAAAAACAAAC
The DNA here is from genome assembly GCA_013398955.1 of Callaeas wilsoni. Taxonomy (NCBI): domain Eukaryota; kingdom Metazoa; phylum Chordata; class Aves; order Passeriformes; family Callaeidae; genus Callaeas; species Callaeas wilsoni. Next base: position 31,624 of record VWPU01012796.1, on the reverse strand, counting down.
CCTGTCCCACCACATAACTGGCTGTCCTCTATAAAAGAGACTGGATTCACATTCGGGACAGACATTAAGCAGACAGTTTGAGTAGGAGTTGAACCTAGATGACCTCTGGAGGTCTTCAAAGCTGAGTTATCCTGTGATGCTACAATTACTTTTGACCTGAGCATATGGCAGGTCAGCAACATTAAAATCCGTTTTTGTATCGAGACCAAAAACTTCTGTTCTTGCAAAGATAAAGATAGTCCTTGAATAAGGAATTTCTTTACTGTAAAAAGTATGAAGTAAAGCAGTAGAAAAGAAATGTTGAGAGGAACTTGCTATCTGCAGATTTTGAAAGACCTACTTCAGCAAGTCTGGTGAAGTGAATGCCTATTGCAATCTGCTGCTGTAACTACTCATTTTCCAAGTCTCTGAGCAAGAAGTTTGCTCTGTGCACAAATCTGTATTAATTAGCTATTTCTCCTACAAGATTAGGTAGGACCTTCACATTGCAAACAACTGCTCCCTGAAGCTGTGGGTAGCCTTTATCAAGATCTTTGGGCTTCTTTCATTGAAGAGGAGGTGACGCAAAGGGCCACAGAAGAGAGCAGAAAATTTCTTCTGAAGGATTTTTTCAACTACTTCATCAATAAATTAGTTTAGTCATGGAAGCACTTTGATTTCTTTAGTCACTAAAATCTAGTTAATGTAAAGTTTAAAAGGCAACTGCAGAACCTTGTCTTAGAAACTGCTAGCATGTGAATTCATTACAAAATTTAAAATTTCTATCACAGTTGACCACAAACTGGGGAAAATAACACCTCTTGATTTCTGATCTGTTTATCTAGCCATAAATTCCACTCAGTGGGTGTTGTTATATCCTCTGCTTTATGAATCAGTTTGCAGAAGCTTTTAATGCTAATTGCAAGTTATATCAGAAGGAACTGTATTTAAAAATAAACATTACATAATATTAAGACACCCAAGAAAAAACTCCAAACTACTGCAGCTTGAAGATACAAATATAAGCAATAAACAATTGTGTTTGTACACAGCACCTCAGTTTTGCCTCAGTCAGGAAAAACATCACCTTATCAGTGTCTGTGAGATACTCAAATGTCATGTATGACCATAAAATAAACATATTATGTCACTTTGGATAATGTAAAAAATCCTGTGCCATGCATAAAAGAGCATGACTTGGAGCATGACACAGCATGACTGTGATTAAACCTGTTTCTCTTAAACTGGGAAGCATTTAGTATTTCTGTCCCTAGAAAACCAGAATATACACACATACATGAACCCCGTCACACACAATGACAGGCTCAGGTCTGGGCACTGAAAGAGTATGAAGGACAAGAACAAAGGCTTCTATGAATAAATCAACAACAAAAGAAAGTAAATGGGGGCACACTGTCTTGGTAGAGCAGGAGACCTGGGGACACAAGATGGGCGCTTCATGCCTTTTCCGCTGTTGTCCCCTGGGACATACAGAGCTCCACCTCAGGCATCCTCACGGGATCTGTCTGAGGGCTGTGAAGGAGCCAGTCAAAACCATTACCACGCTGATCTCTACCTCCTCTGAGAGGTCACAACAACTGGGGCAGTCTCCTGTTAAGTCGAAAAGGACAAGTTTTCTGCCCATGTTTAACAAGGAGGACATGCAGAAAAACAGGCCAAAATTCCAGTTAAGTTCAGGCTCCTGGACACCATTATCAAATAAATGGAGAATAAGATAACTGAATAAATTGATCAGAAGTAAATTGTACATAATCAGCTTGTCTTCTCTAACGAGATGACTGCTTCAGTGCCCAAGGAGTGAGCAGTGTTGTTTATCTAGACTTCAGCAAGGTATTCAACACAGATTCCTGCAGTAATTGTACGGGCCACTTGGGTATGCAATCAGTTGGGTGGAAACCTGGCTGGACCAACCGGGTCAAAAGCATCATTGTGATCAGCAGAATCAAGTCCAACTTGGCAGCTAGTGACCACTGGCATTCCCCAGGGACTAATAATGGGACCGATACTGGGACCAATACTGTTTGTTTTTACTAATAACCCAAAAGCTAGGACACAGTGTACCTTCAGCAACCTCATGGATAACACAAACAGGGCAGTGGATGATACACTGGGGAGCAGAGCTGCTTCTCAGAGGGACCTGGAAAGGCTGGGGAAAATGGGCTGAGAAGGCCTCATGCATTTCAGTGATGCACACAGACCCCCACATGTGGGATGGAATACCACCACACACCAGGAGAGGCTGGCACTTGCTGGCTAGACAGCGGTTTTGAGGAAAAGGATCCCAGGGTCCTGGTGAACAAAAAGCTGGTCACGGGTCAGCAGTGGGCAGAGGAGTATGACAAGAGGTAACAGACAGAGGTTGCCCTTTGGGAAACTGGAATTGGCTATATGGAAACATTTTCTCTACCATTGTCAAATGTTGGAACAGATTGCCCAGAGAGGATATGACATCTCCATGTATAGATATTTTCCAAACGAAATTCTTAAACATCATCTAATTGAAGCTGATAATGAGTATATCAGGAGTTTGGACAAGAAGACCTCCACAGGTCCCTTGCATCCTACATTATCCTATGATGAGTACTTGTATTCAATTCTGAAAATAGTTCCAACCAGAGCTCAATTACTGACAGGGTGCCATGTACGTCTCCAGAAATACCACAAATTATTTGGCTAGACATTGCTGTTAGAAGAGCTGACAGGATATTTTGTGAAACAATATTTCATCGTGAATTGTATTATCACAGTGTCATCGATCATGGACCAGGGCCTGTCTGTGGAAGATCATGACTCTGTTTTGTTTTGTATTGCAGTCAAATCTAAGATAAGAGACGCCTGATGGATAAGCACAAATTGAAATAAGCAGAGACAACATCAGACAGTATCACAGGCATTCAACTGGAACCTGGTCTCCTACGTATGTGGTGACTCAGACTTCCTGGCTAGCTGGATCCCCATGAATAGGAAGATGGAAGGCAAATGAAGCCAGCATGCAAGACACTTAAAACAGAAGGGAAGGGTTTATTCACATCATAGAACTTATTGCCACGGGATGTTTCTGCTGCCAAGGAGTTTACATTGGGCTGAAGGCTACTCGATTCAAGGGAGATAAAGCTGTCAAGGGCTGTGAGACGGAAAACCACCACATCTACCGCGGAGACTCCCTCAGTCGCCCCGTCTCCCCAAGCCAGGAGAGTGGAATTGAACAGGCAGAGTCCTTCTTCTGCACCCTGTCCCAGGCACTTCTGAGCTATTGACTATTGCTGGGAACAGCATAGTTAGGCTAGAAAAACTCCTAATTCAATCTAGTGATCCACTTTCATGTTATTACTTTGAGAAACTGACTTTTCATGCTCACACATGCTGCTTTAATCCCTACAAATAATTATGTGGAAGTAAGACCAGTTTCTTTCAGCCTCAGTATTACATGCTCTGGACAAAAGAGAACATCATGCCAAACTCGAAAGTATATATGGAAAAAGAAAAGACCTTCAACAACAGAGACTAAGATAAACCGTTCTGAAACCAGCAGTACATTGTATCTTGCCTGCCATCCTCCCAACCTGCAAGAGGAGCCTTGAAATTTGGGCCTGAAGGAGTAATTTGTTGATGAGGTGGTGATTGGTCAAAGGTTGGACTCTGATGATCTTGGAGGTCTTTTCCACTCTCAATAATTCTGTAAAATGTGAGAAAACAGAGGCTGGATTCAAATGCCAGCTCTGGCAACAGCCAAATCAAGTGCAACTGCTACAAAGCAGGCTATGAGCTTGCAGAAAACATTTGAAAGGACTTAGTATCGGCCCTGTGCAATAAAACCAGTTTTCTAATCTTTGCAATATACAACAAAAAAACTATTTACCACTTAGTAATATTTTAAAGTCATACTGCATCTATTTTAAGCCAACTTTTACATCTTGGCAGTGGCAGTACAACTGCATACAGATACAGACATATTAGAAGGAAAAAAATATTCAAAACTTATAGGATAAAATAGAACAAAGGTTGACTGCCCAACCTCATTTCACTTCCGCTTCAACATGATAATCCAGCATGGAATGGGTGGCTGTGCAATACTTTGTGTACTCCTTCCTGGATGCAACTTCACCTCTTGCTCAGTGAAAACAAAACCAAGAGAATTCAGCGTTTAAAATTTCTCTTGCATAGCTTAAAAACTACTTTCAGGTACATTCAGTGTTATAGGAACTTGATTTTCATTACTGCACAGACAATGTAAAAACCACTCACACTGCAGTTTCTGAAATACCATGACTGATTATCAATTTTACAGCTGGTTAAACCTCATTCTAGTTAAAAAAGGCCGTTTGTTATGGTAATACTCTAGATGGTAACTCTGAAATAAAGTGGGACACTTGGTCTGGCATTTGCATAACGAGTTCCCAGAACATTTCTCTTCCCAGTGTTCCAGCTTTCGGTGCAAATCAAACAATTGGGTGTGCTTATGTATACAAGATCTTTTTGTTTGCATTTCTGAAAAGGAATCACATCAAATTGGCAAAGGAAACTGTAGTCCTTTTAGAAGAGACTTAAAATCATAATGAAATTTCTTAGACTTTTACTGCTAAGAGTGAAAATAATTTCAAGTTATAGCCATACTTTAAACATAAGATTTAACTTTAAGAGAATTCTAGTGTCTTTTGTTCCCAGACATCTCAATTCTCAGTATCTGAATTTTGAATTTAGTGTTATTTGCACAATTTCCCCAACCCAGGAAATTATTATTTTCAAATCAAATTCTAAAAAAGACTTATCTCTACTAGCACAAGCACTATTGCAAAATTCTGAAATTAGAGCAAATATACTTCTTTTCACAGTAAAGAAGGTATTCCTGAGCTATCGTAAACTCACTCTTCTGTTCATTATGGATGAAGCAAAATCAAAGGTTTTGCTCTACATATACATACTTGCCCTTTTATCCCTGTGAAATGTGATTTTCAGATGGACATACAAGTTTTCAATCTCTCAAGAAAAAAAATCTCATCCAAACCCACCACATTTTGAAGTCGATATGCACCTTTACTGTCTTTTACTCTTAAGAGAGCTCCTGGTTCCTAACTTCCTGTACACAAATCAGGAAGATGGAGGTACACAGGTGAGAGATAAGAAGATCCCATTTTAATTTTCATCACTTAGAGGTGCAATGACCCTCCATGCCACTCATCTTCTAATACTTATTTCTAAATTTTGATATCACCCTCTACTACACACTGTGCAATTCTATATTTAATCCATCTCTTCACTCAGAATGCCATCACTCTCAGTGGAAATACTTTAGTTACATACCAGAATAGAACTCTTAGAAGCAGTAATCCTTTATGCTGACTCATTGATCTGAAAATATAATTTCAGTTCTTCGAAAGCTTATACCTAACTTCATTATGTGCTCAAATCACCCATGTTCACATGTACTTTTCAGAAACACTGAATTACAGTTACTACAACAACTATTTGTGAAATTCATTAAAGTGCAATTAATCCCTACTATTCTGTCTGATCCCACAGTGACTTCAACACATCTGAATAACAAACCTGTCATGGAAACCTGTTTGAAAAGTACGTATGATTGTATTTGCCTAATAGCAGCAACATAGAACTTCTTCTGCACAGGACAGTCAAGGAAGTATTAGACAAGCTAAGAAATACTGTGGCCATCAAATTAGAAGATATTTAAGACTTATTATTAATCATCAAATATTGATGAAAATTTGGCATGAAAGCAAGATCATATTTGCTCATGCAAAGGATCTGGAAGAATGAAAATCCACAGAGAGGTTTCTACAGTGAATTACGATAGTGAAAATCCAAGTTAGTATTAAAATGACCAGAAAAAACAAGCCAGAGTTCTACAGACATAATGCAGATAAGAAAGGTGGTCAATAGTTAAAAAGATGAAAGGATAGAAAAGGATTACAGAGGGTAATGTCAAAGATCATTCCAAACACATTTTGAAAGCAATTCTAAATATTATCACTTAGACTTGGGCAAAAGGAAGAAAGGAGCAGTTAAAATTATTATGGCTTTTTCAACCTGAATGGCTTAATTCCAATTATAAACCAATGTTTCTGCAATGACTTTAATTCCCATTACTACTAAACTATATGATACATTAGACATTAAATTAGCTTTAAAAGAAAGCAAATTAATTAAACGGATATTTAACTCCCTAGCTACACCACTTATTGATAATGTTGGAGAAACTGAAGCCATTTATTTCAAAAATTATCTTTCCTGTAAAATTCTAAAATCCTACTAACACAAACTAGTGCTAGAACTCTAGAACTAGTGTCAAATTTCTAGAACTAGTTCTAGACTTTTACAATCTTTGTTCATAAATTTCTTTAGTAAAAGGACCATGTCGTTTTTTTTGCAGATACTTGTACATGCATATGTAAAAAAAGTAGTCCACAAAGCATCATAAATTGAATCAGATTTGACAACCTCTTATCTGAGTCCTTCCCAATATCAACAAGTGAAAAAACCATGTGGCTTGAAGTTGCTTGTTGAGCCAGCAAAGTAAATGACTTTCAGGTCATTCACCAGTACATGTACATTAACACAGAATATGATTCATGATTTGTAAATTGTTTCCAGAATTCCCCACATTACATCCCTGGGAATAATGTGGAGGGACATAATCTGGAAATGGAAGTTTATTGTTTTTTTAATGTTAGGTTAGTGGTTGGACTTGATGACCTTAAGGGTCTTTTCCAGCCTTAATGATTCTGTGAAAAGCAATCCAGTAGGCTTACAAAGCCAGAGTGGGGGTACCAGCACCTCCGATGTGACAGCACAGACAAATGGGAAGCCTTTCAGGCAGACAGCACAGGCTGAGTAGGGTACAGGTCAAACAACAACAAAAAAAATGGGTACAGGTGAAAGAAAAAACCACCAACTCTAAGAGTAGTCTTCTGCCAAGAGGACCTCCCTGACTTCAGAACCACAAGTGCCATGAGTTCCCAGAGAAAGATATTCTACAACAAGCCAATGAAGTCTTCCCTGTGCAGATACCCGAAGCACTGGCTGAGCCCCATGCAGACTATAGAGCTGTATTTTATGGCTATGGCTGTTTCTGAGCAATACCAGCAGTGAAGACCATGCCCAGAGTCCAGCTCAGCCTTAACCCTGCACTGCAGATCAAAAGGTGGATGATCTCAACAACTGTTACTTGCACTTCCCATTGTAACATGAAATGCAGACACACTTCTAGGCAGAGACTTCTGGTGCACTACCACACCAGATTAGCGATGCAATTCCTTTCTCCTCCCGCTTATGAATTTTCACTGTATACCATTGTCACAGCTCATATCTTGTCCATTCTGCAAACACAACACCTGGCTAAGCAACTAACACGCTTTGCTGGGAAATAGGATCAGTTTAACCAAAGTGCTGCCTTACCATCCCTTTACTAGGCACCCTGTGCCTCGCAGCCTGGGCCGTGCAGCATTGCTGAGAGCAGAGCAGCAGTGGGGGCCAGGGCAGGACACAGCCACTCGGGTCCCGTCCTCCACACTTACAGCTGTGGTTGGGAGCAGGGGCTTTATGTCCCTTTACACATTCAGGAAAAAGAACGAGAATTCCCCTTCTATGCCAGGAAGCCTTCAGAGCTGTTTCCCCACCAGTATTTGCTGACTCTTCCCTGCTACATCATGGCAACTTCTCTCTGTCTCAAAATTATAAAGGGGAAGAAAAAAACCCACATCCCCAAGACAGCACCACAGACATTTTCAAAACTAGGAGACTGTCCTTCAGCTCCATATGAAAGCCAATGCTGCCCTCAGAGCAGCAGCCTTATCCTTATCTTGGACATGGAATTCTATTCTAGCTGTACAAATATTACCCTTCTTTAACAAAACGTAGTTTACCAGAAATCAGAGTTATTTACTAGGACGTACTGTTTTGCAGATCAATTTTACATTTACAGTTGTGATATTCAATTAACAAGAATGCTGATGAAAATATTAACTCACTCTCTTTGACAAGGAGAAATATTTTAAAGATGAAACCTCTTACTAGCACAATTTTAGATTTTCTGTATTTTAAAAAAGTGCTAGAAAAAATCTACAGTGGGAAAATTAGCAGTAAGTAGAAATCATCCTGAGCTGACATTTCCAAAAGTCTCCCAAGTTCTGAACTTACCTATAAATTTGCAACCATGCTTTGCTATATATTGACTTCAACCCCTTCAATTACCTCTATTAAGACTGTATGTGCAAAGTTTACAGAATGACATTTTCATCTTCTAAAATGTTTAAGAAATTATCATCATACTTTACTTCATTTTAAAAATCTTCCACTCACCACAGGAAGTAAGTGAACGAAAGCAGAATAGGGCACCTGCTCACCCCTAGGAACAGCTGCTCAAATATTATCCTCTAGTAAGTACATGATTAGATGGGAAGTTATTTAATTTCCTGATCAGCCTCAAATTTAAGGTGGTACGTAACACAGAACCATCTGCATGAGTTACCATGTGAATGTTTCTGTGAAAAGCATGAATTTTTAACAAGACTTGCAATTTATCCAAACAATACATATGTCAAACTTTAAACTCCAAGTGTGATACCATACTTTGCTAAACTGACATTCACAATAGAAAAAACTAAAGCAACACTCCATGTAGCTGTGACAACGTAAATCATGACTCTCTATGAAAACTCACTTTCTGTCTGACTGCATAACTATGGCACGCTGTAATTTTCCACATTCTTCCAACCAGTCATGATCTTAGTAAACCAACTCCTTCTTTTTAAATTTTCTCACCAAGTCAAATAGGAAGATGAATTCAGAGACCTTCATCAACTCCTCCAAAAGCCCTATGACACAGCTGCCTTCCAGCTGCACAACCTTCCCGCTGACACGTCATGTTCCACTAAAAGATCTAGGTCCTTCCCTGGACAGAAACGGACTGAATGCACATTTTAAAGCATGACAGAGGACCCAAGATCAATGGAACTTTATGCTGTGATTTTTTGGGCAGCTCAGAGGAACATGAAGTACTGTCCCTGTAAATGCAGAGGTAAGCCATTCTGCGCAGCAGGCAGGGAAACGAGGTAAGTGCTTTCACAACTTCCACTTGCAAACAAAGCTGCACCAACTCTTTATGCTACAGAAATAAGGAGAAAAACTAAAAGCTTCTTACTACTTTGTGCTGCAATACGACACTTCAGTCAAGATCCATTTTGTTTCTACTGAAGTCAGCAGAACTGTCTTATTTTAAGGCTTTTTAAAAAGTGGTGCTTTAGCTGAGCCAGTAATACAATGCCAGAAGGAGATTTTTAACAAAGCCACACTCCTGTGTTCCTCTCATCTCCTGATCTTTTCTTCTTTGGGTTTCTTTCCTTGCTATAGCTCTGTATCAGCTGGATTTCCAGACAAAATTTCATTGTCTCAAAACTGATCTTGCATTACTTTCATGATTTGTCATTAAATGCTCTCAATATGAGACATTTGACCACAGTCATAGCTCTTCTTCACAGCTGCAATGTCTTACTCAACCAGCACATTTGCAGCTCTTTAAATTCATCTTATCTACACAGTCCAGGTTGCCATGCCACTTTTTCATACAATTAATATATTTTTCTTCATTACATGTGAAGAGATCTGCAAAAATGCTTGCTGCTCTTCTCATCAGATCACACAGTAAAAAACCTTTTCAAACCTTCAGATTGAAAACACCACAAACTTTTCAATATTATGGACCTTTTAGCAGCAAAGCCAAGCTTTTAAATAATACTTTTCAGAATCCTTCTCTTTAGATTACAACAGTTCGGCTGTTCATTTTTCCTCTAGATGCACCTACAGGCCTCGTGAGGACACCAGGAGTTTTTCCTTGACCTTAGAGCCCTCTTTATATTGCTCTCTGAAGGTTTGTTGGTTTTCAGTTTACCTAATGGCAAGAAACCTCCAGTTCTACTTCACAGCTAAACAATGGCACTCCACCAACTTTAGAAAAGCAGAGAAATTCAAAATAACTACTATCAACAACCATTTAGAAGGAAGTTCTGTAGATCTGTTGTATGAAATGATACTATCTCAGCATTTTCTGTGAAAGTATTTACTTTTATTATTACATTTACCACACAATTTAAGTTGTAGCGCTATTATAAACACTTAACCTTCCATATGCTGCAAATAGAGTTTTTGAGTGAGCATGACTGCATAGTGGAATTTGACAGAAGTACCCAAGGTAACTGAAAAATGCTGTCAGTAAATGATGAAATGTCTGATAGAAGTATTTAATAGCACTTCGAAAACTTGATTGGGGAGCAGAAGAGGATCTAGCCTGGCACCATCTCCTAAGGAGGCACACACCACTGCATAAACCACTGGGGTTTCATCAACAGAGCGCCTGGGTGGCCATATGAAGTTGGAGCTTTAAAGTCATAGTATTTATTTTATGTAATTTCTTGGAATGCCGTTTATAGCTTAACATAGAAATCTGTCCAATCCTTTAGTTTTATCTCTGTGATGTCACTTTATCTCTTTAACAAGATAACAACTTTTAGACAATTAAGCTCTTCATTTAAAAGGTTATGTAAATGAGAGCATTAATACATTCCTTCCATGACATTAACAATAATGCACCTACTAAATTTATAAATAAACTCTCTGCACTCTATGCCTCCCACATCACCTACCTCCATGTCTCAACATCTCAAAATATCTGGCTTACACAAAACAAATTGTCACAGGTATTGCAAACACTAACTATAAAGAATGTATAAAAGTATTTTATAATGACACTTCAAAAAAATAAAGTTAGTAAGTCTGAAACTCATGCCTAAACACACTAGAGTCAATTAAAATAATTTAAACAGAATTGTCTTAAAGGTAAAATGAGAAAAAGCCTAATTGTAGTGAATGACCCTTGGAATACATGATGAAGTAGTTATTTGCTACATCTTTTGCTACATTTGCTAACAAAGACTGAAGGACTTCCACAAATAACAAGTGTTGAAATGTTGAAACTGTAAAACATGTTGGTAATTGCTTTGTTTCAATTCACTGAAGAAAAGGGATCAAAAATAGCTCTTTGGGATGGGTTTTGAGATGGAATTACTGAACAGCTTGTACTTTTCACTGAGTGACCAATACTGGTAACTTTTATATAAAATAATTATCATTATGTGGCATTTGAATATACGTGCTGTATCAAGGACAAGTGTAAAAGAACCTTTTGACGCTTGTTTCTTTTCATTTGCCCCAGACTACAAAAGAGAGCCATTATGCTGCTGACCCTATTAAGAAGCAGTTGAATAAAAACCACAGAGAAATTGGAAGCTCAAGCCTATGCTATTGGTGATATCCACAGCAGTCAGGATGGATGTCTCAAGAATTTACTCCACCCAACTCTTCTCAAAACAAACTTCGAAAGCAGGTTAACATTAATATTTGCTTCCAAAGCTGTGTGTTGCAGGCACCTAACAATGAGTAAATAAATTACAGTAACCCACAGTAATTTTCAGAGCTGCAGATTAACCAGTCAAGCAGCATATATTTGCATACAGAAGTGATCTATTTAAGGTCTGAGGATGAAGTTCCAGGACAGTCTAAACCAGTCTCCCTATTCGCTAAAGAAAAATCCCCACCCCTCCCTTGCCTCAGCAGTAACATCTTTCTCACCCTGAGCAAGCCAGTTTAGGAAGCTAAACTGGACAGGTCTTCTCCTGTTTTCATTTTTGGCCATTTAGCTCCTTAAACCTGCTCACTGCAGGGTCAGAGAAGTAAAATAATCAGTGAGAAGGCAGCAGAAAGAATACAGCAACTGAGGCAGATCAGTCCCATGCATGGGGAATTACTCCTGAGAAAGTGTCACTTCATTCAAACCTGAAAAACAGAGAGGGGGAAAAAACACCAACAAAACAACAACAAACTGTAAAGAACTTGTTTCTTTTATTCTACCAATACAACTTCATTTGAAAAGAAGCTATATGGAATCTTTAGAACTGACAGTTTCTTGGCATACTAATCAGTCTAATCAGAATAGAAAATACTTCTGTAATTCTGTAATAAAAATATGCTAAGCATACTATCAATAGCAATTAGTTTATCCACAGAAAATGTTTTCTATTTCACTAAGTTATGGTTCACATCCAAATGGACAGACAGATGTCTCAAGAACAAAACACTCCCTACATATTTTAGAGTAATCCACTAAATTCATTTTTCACTTCCTGCCAAACATAAAAAGAAAGTCAAAATGTCAAAACAGTGAATATTTATATAACTACATAAAAAACTCTTCACACATGCAAATAGTACCTTCTTTTGCTTAGGAAAGAGAGCCATAAATTTAGAGAATGAAAAGGTGGAAGGTCATTTTTAAGAAAATCATACTGACATACAGCACAAGGGTTCCGTTCAGCTGTAAACACACAGAGCTGTATCAGTAAGGACGTATTTTGGGAAAAGATTAATCACAAACTATTGTCCTCTACAGAGAAACAGTAACATCACTTCACCTCTTCAAGTAATTTTCCTTTCTCATTCTATTTAAGACGATGGTCATGACCTCGCTCATAAAAGTGTTGTTTGGATTTTTATCAAGTAGTTTGAAAGAATGTTTATCCCGAGTTTCATGTATCTGCACTGTCAACTTGAAAATCTCTTTCCTCCCTACTCTTAAAAAAAAAACCCCACCCTGCAAAAATCTGGACAACGTTTTTCCTCCTCAACTTCCTATCCCATACTGCAGATAAGCCTTACTTACTCACTTATCTTAAATCTTACTGGAGTGCTGCCATACAATTTTATGGACATGAAGATTTCTGGAGCCTAGTCCTGCTGTACCAAACACTGCAGTGTTACTCCACAGCCAGACCAGCTGTCTCAAGCACTTGCCTTTGGCTCTTGTAGTAGATTCAGACTTTGCAAATCGATCTCAGCATTCCTTGAGGAACACAGAGCTCATCACCTGGCCCTTACAGTGTCACCACACCAGTGGAATCTCTCACCTGAAGACTGTGGTGTATAATAACATTCCTCTTGAGCAAAGAAGATTTGCAAAACAGAGATGAATTTTATCACCTCTGTTTGGAAGCCTAAGATTTTGAGAGACTGGTGCAAAATTAGGCAATGAAATCCCACAGAATCAAGGATCAGAGAAAAGTTCACCATCTTCTCCAGCACAAGCTGCCTCTTTCCTAGTCAGATGCTACATTTTTCCTACAGGATTTGTCTCCAAATACCACAGCTGAGGAAGCTGGCATAACAACTTAGGGAAAAGTGAATCTAATTCCCCAAACTCTGAACACAAAAAAGAGAGCTTGCAGCTCTGCGGGCAGCCAGTGCCACAGGTCTGAGAGGGACTGCAGTTTTCTTCACTCATATCAAACTCATTTCTTGAATGCATTTCATGACAACACATTTCATGTGTTCTTTCAACAACATTTGAAGTTTGTTGCAGAAAGTTTCTCCTACAAACAGTAAAGAGGTTAGCAGTTACCACAATCACTTACAAAATTAGTGGTCAGAAAATACTAGAATTTATCCCAAAATTTTGATATATATTTATTCTTTTTAAGATTACCTGTGCACATTTGGAGAAAAAGGGGAGAAAAAGATGATAGCTGGTTATTTTTTGACAGTTGGGGTCGAAACTGCTTTTCAAAGACTAATTTAGTAAAGGTAGTGCAGCTTGTACCAAGATAAGCAAAGCATGTATAAAATCAAAGTAAATTTCACTAAACGGTTGGCAAAATAAGATAAACATGAGAAAACATCTGTCAGCCAATATCACTTGATTAAACTTACTGAAACTCAGGGGAAAGAAAAGACAGGTAGTATAAATATTTCATCACTAAAAATATTGAAAAATACTTATTATTATTTCCAGTGTTACATATTCATGTTGGTCAAAAAGGTTGAAAACTCAGAAAATAAACATTTAGATAATCATAGCAGAAATGAAGAGTAACATATTTTTATAACTACTCAAGTAAGGCACATGAAACAGATCCCTGGCCAAAACTCACTTTCAGTAATGTAAAGAAATACTGTCTTCCAAGTACATATAAATATATTTATCTCTATGCAATAAGAAACACTGTAGACTCTGACCAATGATCTTAAAGAAAAGCTGACAGCACCATGGAAAACACTGATTGTTTTTCAGACATTGTCTTTTAGAAAAACAATAAAAAGGTTCTATCAACCTGTTCATATTTAAAGATGTGATAAATCAGTAATTTTAGTTCTGTGATTTTCATCACGGTGGCACAGTTGCAAATATTCCAGTTATGCTCCAAGTTTCACCTGGATGTTCTAGTAAAAGAAAAAAAATCTGGAGTCTGAAAAAAATCACATAAAATCATCACTGGAGCCAGGACATCTGCCCTTTCCTCTTCCTCCAATTATTCCTCCATGAAGCATACAAAACTCACTCCAAAACACAATGAAATACCTGAAAAAGAAGTGGGAGAATTCCACAGAAATGAGTTGAATGTATTATTGAATTACTGAATGCATTACTAAATTTCACATAAAGTAAACTGTTTGGCTTCCAAGCAGTAATGACTAAGCTCACAGAACTACATGCTAACAGAACACACATTCAAACATTAGCTCTTAGATGTCAGGAATCCACTTAAACAGAGCCTATTTTTATTAGGAAATAGACTTCGTTTGTTAGCCTCAACTGAAATGGCTCCATGTTGCTCTAAGATGAGAAGAGAGATTAGAATGAAGTGGGTACAACAAGTATCTTACATATCAAAGAGATGACAAGGAAAAATTACACAGTCCTGGCAACAACCACTCAATCCACAGCCCTGTGGACTGAAACAACCTTATGTCTAATTCTGGGCCTGTAAGTAGTCCTACCCACTTACTTGTATTTACTAAAATGTTTTAAGCGAGACATGCATGTAAGGGCTTGTAAAACTGCACTCTAATAATATTTCTGAAAAACACTCCCCCTACCCCAAAGTGTCTTTCAAAAGACTTCCAGGAATCCATCTCTCTAAGATCCATTTCACTTTCATGATTTGTTAAGTAATAATTTTAAAAATCCATGTCAGGCTATCTAATGTGTTTATCTAGGGGGAAGGGATTCAAATAGCCGAAGAAGCTTCCCACTATGAGAGGGAAATTTGTATAATTTTTTTTGTGAACAGATTATATATTCGCATTTTGACAACATCTGAGGAAGGGTAACAATACAGATTTTTGATTAGCTGTATTTGATTTTGACATTAGTGCTGTCAAAAAAAGGAAGTTGTATGAAAATAACTGGCTAATGCTATTCCCTGAGACCTCAACTTCTCTGAAAGAAAAGTTCCTTTAGCTCGTCTGACCAGGAGATCCAGTATCTACAGGGATTCATGGTTCCTGCATTCTAATGGTGGAAAAAAAAAAAATTTAAACACCTTCAGTCTGTTTTGTTACCAAAACAGAGCTCTGAATTGCTTAATATCAGGCTACAAATCAGAAACAAATTCAATGTAAAACTGACTGTGGTGACACCGCAAGTGGCTATTCTTTCCATAAATTGTATTTGACATAGTTTTCTAACATTTTCAGGCAAAAAAATCAAGAATACCAATTCCAGTTACTGCAGTAAACTATTGGCCTGCTTCTTCATGTGAACCTTGTGAAATTCAACAAGGCCAAGTGCCAAGACATGGACGTGGGCTGGGGCAATCCAGACAGGCTGAGGGATGAAGAAATTGAGAGCAGAAGAACTTTGGGGTGCTGGTGGGTGAGAGGCTGGACATGACCCAGCCCTGTGCCCTTGCAGCTCAGAAACCCAAATGTGTCCTGGGCTGCATCCAAAGCAGTGTGGGCAGCAGGTGAGGGAGGGGATTCTGCCCCTCTGCTCTGCCCTGGTGAGACCTCACCTGCAGTGCTGGATCCAGCTCTGGGGTCCCCAGCACAGGAAGGACATGGACCTGTTGGAGCCAGTCCAGACGAGGCCACAAAGATGATCAGAGGGATGGAGCACCTCTAGCATAAGGAAAGACTCAGAGAATCAGTTTTGTTCAGCCTGGAGAAGAGACTTCAGGGAGACCTTACTGCAACCTTTTAACACTTCAAGGGGGCTAACTGGAAAGACTAAGAGACCTTTTACCACTGCCTGTAGTGACAGGACAAGGGGTAACATTTTTAAATTCAAAGATGGTAGATTTATAATGGTCATAAGGAGAAATTCTTTACAGTTGAGGATGTTGAGACACTGGTTGTCGAGAGAGGTTGTGGATGCCTGTCTCTGGAAAAGTTCCAGGTCAGTTTGGATGAGATTTTGATCAATTTGGTTTAGTGGACAATGTCCCTGCCCATGGCAGGGGTGTTGGAACTACATGATTTTAAAAGTCCCTTACAAGTCAAACCATTCTGTAACTCTGAAAGTCTTTTGTAATCAGTACTGAAAATGATACATCAATAATCTGCTATATCCTTAATTTGTAAATGGCACCCATCATTAAAAATACTTCTTTCTTTTACCAACTTTAAAATTAAGCATTTATTTTCTATGGAACCTTCAGAATAATTTTGTCTATTATAAATATACCCACCTCTCCATCAAAAACCTAGAAGTAAAACCTTTTTTCTTTAAACAACCTTGTCTCAATGCTAACACTACTGATGTAGTTGATGATGTTGCCCTGATGTAAGAGCATAAAATCAGAAAACTGAATAAGTGGAAGGTCAAATTACTATTTATATAATTTAATTCAGTCAGGTATCAAAGCAGGCTGCAGTGGTATCAGTCTGCTTTGTGCCAGTGTAACAGAACCTACATATTGGAGATGGAGCAATAATAACACGGCACTAAGAACAACTTTTAGCTAATCACTGGCAGCTGACAACTGAAATTAGTCATTTTGGCATTTCTTATGTTGATGGATTCCACTATTTCCAGAAGAAAATATGAGCCAGTGTTTATCTTTAAAACAAGCATGTTTACTCACAGATTCCTGCTTTTTCCTAAAAGAACAGATTAAAGCAATAGATTAAATCACAAAAAACCCGTTTAAATTACCTAAATTCAATTACAGGCAAGTACTAATCAGAATTGACTTTTTATTAGTTTTTTTGGAGAAGAAACCCTGTCCACTTTCTACAATTTTCTCTGTACACAGACTAGTACGACAGTGTGATATTACCCCTGAATGTGGTAGCAGAATTTATTTCATTCTTTTATCCTCATTCTCTTTTCTCCTAAGTTTATATTATCATGTTCTAGGTGAACTGAAGTTCACTGCAATCTGAAAGAAGCTACAGTACTTGCAGAGCAGTACACAAAATTTTTTTATTGGCCTCATGCTCTCTTCAAAGTTTCATTACCGACACTGTGGTAGGACGTGCAGATGATAGCCTGCATTCAGAAAAAGTAGGCTGCATATTTTAATCAATAAACACACCATCCACCTGGAAGCTAGCTCCAAGGAGATATGCTGTGGATTTTTTAGTTTGCTTTGGACAGGTTCAGGATTGTAAATCGTTTGGAGTTTTTTATGTTATTGTGATAGTTCATAGCCTCATGGAATCTGCTGAGTTGCAAGGGACCCACAAGGATCACTGAGTCCAACTTCAGGCCCTGCACAAGACACCCCAAAAAAAACCACCACGTACCTGAGAGTATCATTCAAATGCTTCTTGAGCTCGGTCAGGCCAGTGCTGTGACCACTTCCCTGGGGAGTCTGTTCCAGTGCCCAACCACCTTCTGGATGAAAAACTTCTTCCTGATATCCAGCCTAAACTTCCCCTGACTCAGCTTCATGTTGTTTCCTCAAGTCCTTCCACTGGCCTTGAGAGCAAAAAGATCAGTGTCTGTCCTTCCTCTTCCCCTCACAAGGAAGTTGTAACTGCACTGAGGTCTCCCCTCAGCCTCCTGTTCTCCAGGCTGAACAGACCAAATGACCTCAGTCACACGGCTTCTCTTCAGGGCCCTTCACCACCTTTGTTGCCCTCCTTTGGACACACTTAATGGTTTAATATCCGTCTTATATTGTGACACGCAAACCTGCCCCCAGCACTGGAGGTGAGGCCGCCCCAGTGCAGAGCAGAGCGGGACAATCCCCTCCCTTGCCCGGCTGGCGATGCTGTGCCTGATGTCCCCAGGACAGCGTTGGCCCTCCTGGCTGCCAGGGCACTGCTGGCTCATGTTCAACTTGCCAGGGACCAGCATCCCCAAGACCCTTTCCACAGCACTGCTCTCCAGCATCTCATTCCCCAGTCTGTCCACACAACTGGGGCTGCCCCATCCCAGGTACGGAATCCAGTGCTTGTCCTTGTTAATATGGTTGGTGATTGTTCTGCAAATCTGCCGAGATTAGCTGAGAAAATGATTCAGGCTAGTTTTAATCCAGGATAGGTACTCAAGGCAATTCACAACACACCCGCACAAATACTGTGTCACCACCAAGGTGGTGCCTCAGGGAAGTAGGTGGAGCTACTGCTTTAACTGATAGTCAAACTGTTTGTGTTAGCCGTTTGTTTTTAAATGGATTCATACAACTACTAAGGGAGAAAGACAGGGGTTAAAAAGTTTCTGAGATCACTGAGGCTCAGTTTCTCATACTGAAAAACTACTCTGTTCTTCAGATTTCTGAACATTTATTGTTCTAATATTAAAAGCTATTTGGTATCTTCATCTAACACCGTACAATTTTATTGGTTCATTTACAAATTCTTCCAAGACAGATGTATTTTTGTTAAATACATAAAAATTTGATTGGTACTACCCTTAATGACAGAAGCCTTTAAACAAATACAAAAATAGACATACTTTAAAAAAAAAAATCTAGGCTATTAAAGAATAATCCAGAAAACCTTACTCCAATTATCAAGACCACCAGAGGAACAGACCATGTTCTAAATGTGCTAGTCCTAAGGCAAAAAAGTTAAGTTGCCACCATTAATAATAATTGTTGCACATATATCTGAGAACACATCTGTCCTCTGCTGTGCCCACCTTTTCAAAATAAAAGGGCCACCCTCTCTGTTGTATTTTCCTTCAGAGCATCATAGACTACCTGAGAATATTTAAGCTTGTCTTAATTAGTGCTGCATCTACACCCACATTGCAGACCAGAGGTATCTGACCCAAGGACAGTACTCGCCTAT
Organism: Callaeas wilsoni; assembly: GCA_013398955.1. Classification (NCBI taxonomy): domain Eukaryota; kingdom Metazoa; phylum Chordata; class Aves; order Passeriformes; family Callaeidae; genus Callaeas; species Callaeas wilsoni. Next base: position 12,541 of record VWPU01012796.1, on the reverse strand, counting down.
TTACTAAGTTCCTGTCTGCAAAATCTCATCTCTTTCTGCTTCCAGAAGTAATTCAGAAACAGATACAGCATAGTACAGCATTTCTAGGCTTCCCTCATCCCCCATGGACATTCTAACACTGTCTGTCACTGATCGAGATCTTCACAAAGGAACCCACATCCTCAGGAAGTTTGGTTTCAGTCTGACAATGAAGTACCTCGTATCTTCAGAATGGTAGGACTATTTCACAGTCTTTTCAAGGTAAAGTTAGTACAAGGAAAGGCTCCTGAGTACTGTAAAACTTGAGCCAGATATAAAATAGTCTTTCCAATTGATAATACCTCTGCAGGGTAGTGGTCTTATCTTCATATATGTAGGCAATGAAATCCTGCCTTTTCACCTTGTCATTTAACAGAAGATATGCAGGACTGCTTTCATTGAGAGAGTTAAACTAAAACTCTACCAGAATTTGTTTACAAACTGATATTAAAAATATCAACTGAGATAATGGTAGCAAAAAAGAAATTTTAAAATAGAAGAATATTTTTCAGTTTATTTAGCATGTGTTTATTCCACCATGATCACTTTCCTTTTTTTGAGCAAATATATCTTTGGAATACAAAGAATTAAAAAATCCCACAACTGTTAAATAAAAATATGGCAAGAAAATCAGGGCTAAGCGAATATCCTAAATTACTTGGGAAAGCAAAGCAAAATACAACATAGATTTCAAATTCCTCATGGTTTTCTAAGTAGAAAAAAGTTTTCCCACAGAAAATAACTCAATGTTTCCTAAACCTTTCTTCAGCTTTGGCAACAAGTGATTTTTATATGGAAAGGCAAGAAAATATTCGCCTAAGACCTGAGCAGATTAATCCTCACAAGAGCCATCTGCATCAGCTGCTTCCTCAAGGAATCACATTTTTTACATTTGAAGAAAAAACTCGTGCATCAAGACCATTAAGGTCAGAAGAAGTGTATGTGCTTGGCTAAAGATTGTGGGGAAGAAAAAAAATTTACATAGGTCTCTTGCAAGAGTATTTCTGCACACATCCTATATGAATATACACAGGCGGAGAGCCACAACCATGACCTAACCAGAAACAGGACAGCCACAACAGCGTGGCACTACCCAACAGCAAGCAGACATCACTACTAGCTCCCTACTAAAGCAGAATTTAAATCTGGGGATACAAAGTCCTTTTCTCAACAAAAGATAGTTTAACAGCTTTACTGCACATCGAGTAGGTAAGAGCCTGACCCTGGTGTTTCAGGCCATTCTAGACAAAATTGTGTCTCTAACTGACTTGAGTCTCTTGTCATTCCTTATTACCCCACATGGAAAATGTGCATACAACGAGCTAAATACACCTACCTCACTGTCAAAGGGAGTTCAGACATACAAAAAAATTGATTATTAAATAGGGACATGTTCATTTACTCAAAGACTACCATTTTCAGAAATAACTCAGGAATAATATGAGATAATTGGTGCTGCTGTTGTTTTACTTGCTGCTGCAGATGTGGCCTTGGAAACCATCATTCACTCTGAGCACTGGCAAGGTTCATTTTAAGCCTAAATTGCTGATTATTCTGCTGGTTCTGACTTAGATCACAGATTCACGGAAGGATACACAGAATATTCTGAGTTGAAAGGGTATTCTGTGAATCCTTCTGTGAAACAACAGCAGCACCTGAACCTCTGTGTGAGGCCTCCAGTCCCCTCGCTGTAACCACAGCAATGTTTTTGGACAACCTTGGGCCAGGAACTTCCCACTAGGGACAGAGCAACCCCACACCAGCTACAGAGTAGAACCCTGACACAGTCTGAGTTACTGTTACTAGATACAAACTTACAGACTACACTGATATTTTACCACAATAATGACTTTTTCATTACTTTTTTACATGCAAACGCAAAGAAGATAAAAATGTTATGCTTCTCTCATAATCTATATGTGCTTTCAGCATCAGTGACCCTACGATATTACAGCTTCAAGCACATTTGTTTCTCCCCCACTTCCATTTTAGGGGATAACTGACCCACCAATGCTAAGATTTCACATGTGAGAAAAAAACACCAAGGCATGATGGCAGTAAAACCAATACAAATTCCACAATTCAGAAATTTAGTCTGTGTATAAACCCAAGAATAATTCCTGTGTGCCAAGAAAGGAGTCCAGTTACATGGCAGCCTCTTCTGATATGCTCTAGAAAATAAGCTTGAAATCAAAATACAACTAAAAAGTTCTACCTTGGAATAAAATGTGTCTAAGACTTTTCTTCAGTCATGCTTCCTGCATGCTCCAAAAAGGCAAAGCAGCCATTCCTCTCCCCTGTGACATTCAGCATCCATTTGATGTACCATGCTGATAAACAGAAGTAACTTGTGTACATTCACTTGGTTTTGATTTAACAAAAAAGGAATTTGTATTTCAAGTATACTGCAATTTTATTAATTCCCATCTGTCTGTAAGACACACTGCACATCTTCCCTCAAATTTAGACAGTGTGATTTCAAAACATGAATACCATATCACCATATGTACTTCTACCCAACCTATACCAAACACTCTTTCAGCAATATGGCATATGCAAAACAGTCCATTCTATGTAGAAAATGTAAAATAAGCTCTGCAGTTGGGCTCAATGCTGTCTCTGATTTTCTGATTCAGTGACGTCCTGCAGTAGAGTCACATAAAATAAATCCAGGAGCTTTTAAAATACTGAACATCATACCTTACAAAATGTTTAAAGTTACATTTTCCACTTCATATCTTTCAAAATTTGCCAAAGATTCACAGGTAGAGAAGGGACATTTGGGACTTCCAGCACTTGAGAAACACTGCAAGGCACATGTGGGAACAAATACTGGTATTTCTTCTGAAAAAATGAGAACACTGAAATAGTTTATTTTGACACTTAAATTGCCTTTCTTCAGAGGCAGCCAACCATTAAAATAGATGAAATGATTCACACCTCATGGTGCTACAGTTTCAGGCTTCTACGCACATGAACCATTCTTCATCACAGCATCCATATTTAGAGGTTTTCTTCATAATGTTAACAGAAATAATTTCTAAAACAGAGAACTAGCTGGATGTCTATGATTAAAAGGAATTGCCAATATAATATTTTTTCAGGCGATGTAGCTTATATTAGTGTATTTATTATTTATCTTCTAATTCAAGCTTAAAATATTCCTGACACAGAACACTACGTGCATACAAAACAGTGTTCGGGCTGCCTCGTTTGCTGTTACATTCAGGTTTTACCAGCAGAATTCTGCTGCTTCCCACCTCCACTGGCAATAACGCCACATTTGCAGAGACAAGACAAATCCTTCAGTTCTGAGAAGATGACGAGTGGGGAATAAGGAAAATAACTTAAAAATACAATAGAAAAGAAGCACATTCCATATAATTAAACTAATACTGAAAAATGAATGTGAAAGTAATTTTAAAAATGGCTTTACAAAACTTAACAATTTAGTAATAGGATTTTTTTTGAAAATGCAACTATTTTTAGCTTTCCCTATCAGATCTATATCTCAGTTCAGGTGCTTGTAATACAAGCATGGATGCAAGTCTTAAGTTTAACAGAATTACTATTTTGTGCTCACAAAGAAAAAAATTTAACATAGAATAATGTTTAAATTAATAGCAGTAGCTGCAAGACAACAGTAAACTGTCAGTACCTCCTTGCCAAATGAGTAATTCAAGCAGTTGTTCTCAGTCACTTTTCATACAAAAGAACATTAAAAAAAGGGGGGGGTTATTTTATAATCCAGGTTTAAACACCCTAAAGAGGTCATTAAATTGAACAGGCCAAGAAATAAAAACTATGGCTTAAGGCCTAAGTGGGCTAATTGTCACTGTTGGAGCAGGAGGTCCTGAGATGTTCCCTAAAGGAAACATATCATGCAGGCATACCCCTAGCATTAGAAAGGTTTTCATTATTCACTAAAACAACAACTTCCAACGTGGTACTATTTCCCGCTCTTCTCCATTTTCCTAAACTATTAGAAAGAATAATTCTATTCCTAAATTAAGAGACTTCATGGTTATTTTATCACAAAAGTTTAAAATTCCACAAAAAAACCCCTAATTCAGAAGTCAAGCATAGTTGTAAAATTGTGCAACCAGTATTAAGTAACCCCATAAGATCTTTTATCTATTAACTGCAGCCTGTTTCCAATGACTTTAGTTGCATATTCTAGAAGCCTATCATAATATAGCCTTCCCTATATAGCAGATGGTGCTAAAAGTCATTTACAAATAAAAATCTGTGTCCTAAACATGCAACAAATGACAAGGCTTGTCTCCCTAATCTTGCACTTAACATAATCAGCACTAAACTGAAAACAGAGACTAGAACAAACCAGTTTCAGAAACCACAAGGAAAACCAAAAACTAAAGAAAACAACCCTAAAACTAAAACTATTTTCTGCATAATATAGAACATTTTCATAGCAAAGGCAAGCCAAGTGTTTGTGTACTCCTCAACCAAAACCTGTGCTATTATTGTTTTTAGAGCATAACCTCTTTGAAAGTATGCTCATGCACAGTACTGTGAATTTATCAATGCAGCACTCTTCATTTCAAACAAAAGGAAAATAAAGAGGGTCAATCAAGTTGTACAGCAGCAACAAACACAAGCAGATTTCCAAATTAAGAGCCCATTCAATAAAAAGGAAATCCCAAAGGACACCCAAAGATCCTTCTCTATATCTATTCCGTACTAGGGTAAATCTCTGCTGTTGAGAGAACACTGTTTGATATTTAATCAACAATTAAGATGCAGACTTTGGACAGCTACCTGTAACAGCAGTGACATGGACAAGGAACAATGATGCGTTACAGCCTTTAAACAGTAATCAAGATTTCAGTTAAACTTTAAATAGCATTTGGAAGAAAGTGTGGAACTCAGGCATTTTTTCTTCTAGTTATTTATTTATTTGGTGACAGTAACAGTCAACATTATGTGTTTTGAGATTAAAAAAAATAAGAGTATTTGCTAAAGCTTAACTTTTCTTCTTTCATAGTTGTTCAAACCTACTTTCATGTGTGTATGTGACCTCCTTTTCATTTCCTCCTGAAGAAAAGTACAAGAAAATTCTTGCGTTTAGATGAGTCACTCAAACTTTATCTTGCTTCCTTTAGGATCCTGTAATTCTGTACTTTAAATACAGACTAATAAAATCAGTACCCATGATTTACAACACTCAAAAGGCAATAAAGCAATCACCTGAATCCTCAAGGTTTGGAATTAAACACTTGGGCACAGCTTACTTATGATCATCTTTTTTAATCACATAAGTCCATTCTAAATATTAAATTATTTTCCAGTACATCTTAAAAATAAAGCTTCATCATCTCCATTTCATACAGCTGGAAATGAAGAAAGATTTGTCTGAAGCCATAAAGTGATAGCAGTAGATTAGGGGTTCAGACCCTCCTGCACACCATTCTTTTTATTCTCTGTACCCTCTGAACAACACTATCCTAAAAAAAATGAATGATGAAATGACTATGCAATTAAAGTAACAATGCTGCACACTAACATCATAACTCATCAGTCTCCATCTGGGCACACAGAAAACACAAAGTATGAGATTGGTTACTTTTTGCAATAGATTTGACTTAGGTAGGTCATCCTACATGAAATAAAATTCATGGAAGACAAGCATAATCAAAAACCCACTGCCTGTGGCACCCAGACTGTTTTTCTTCTCATGTCTATCACCTCTCACACCCTACAACAAATGAAGCAGAGACTGAAGAAGAGGCACACTTCACATGACAATGAAGAAATCTTTGTCCATCCAACAACAAAACTCCACGATGCCTCACAGACAAAAAAAGGCCCCTCTCTCAATAGCTGTAACTGTAGCAGACGAACACAGAGAAGAAGCAAAGTCCATACCACATAAAGCACGTGCTACAGACCGAGACTATAAAACATACTGAAATCTGGACACAATTCACAAAATCACCATCTTCCAAATATTCCAACCCCTCTGGGGGTCCCTTAGGGGCCCAATCACTGATTTAAGCATACAGTCTTAAAACTCTGTTAGCAGATTATGACTATAACGCTGCCAGCGAGGGATGCACCTGACGCTTCACCTGCGCTCAGGCAGCTGGCGCGTGGCCGGGCACACGGCTGCTCTCCTGGCAACGGGGGCTGCTCGGACACTGCACTGCTGCAGCAGCCACCGCTCCGCACACAGCAGGTACGGCTGGGGAACTGAGCACTGCATTCAACCTTGTGTTTACACTGAGAACAGCTCATTAAAATGAGTTTATTACTAGCCGAGTCTGCCAATATAAACATTGTATTCTTGTTCTTAACCAATGGGATGTACCAAGAAAAAAGTATTTTAAATAAATTTGTTAGCAGAAATATTCACTGCTTTTCACTGTAACAGTTTAGAAGAAACCTTGGACACAATATAGCATTCTTCTCCCCAAAACCCCTCATGCTTATGAGTTTTAAAAATACAAAGATTTAATTTCTTTTATCTCTTTCATTATGTAAAACTCTACTACCAAATTTCAATCACTTTCATCTTTAAAATCCAAAGTCAGCTCCTCTGTGACACTGATACAATTCCAGTCATATTTTGTAGATCAAATGCTGGCAAGAAATCATCAACTGATTGCTGTGGAGATTGGCTACTGAGGTAGCACTTTTCTTTCTGTTTAAATTAGGCAGCTTTTGTTATGGATTGCATTACTAGACAAAGAACCAAATGCTTTGGCATTGCTCAGCCATTAGTTAGAACTGAAAATGTACTTTAAAAAACAGGTTCTAATGAGCATTTGCACACATTCCAACTGAAACTGAGACTACTAATATTCAGAAAAGTGAACAGTTCCTGAATTTTTATTCCTGCACATATAAAGCAGAAGAAAACTCAGCTAATTTGATAGTGTAGGTGTATTTATGTTTCTCTTAAGTTGTTACAAAGATTCAGCAATTAAAGGACACTAATGACACACTCTGTAATCTGATTAACAGAGATGAAATATTGAGAGTGAACATGCATATTGTGAATACACACACAAAATCTGCATGCATCTCGTGTGGCAGTAAAAAGGACTGAAGCTCAGCAAAATGTTCTTTTTGCTTTCTTAAACCACAAGTGAAACACTTTAATCCTACTGTAGTATAAGAAAGAATATAAAAACACATAAAACTGTCAGAAAAGTAGAACTATTTTTTCCCAGCTAACTATACTGCTATATATAAATCCATCAGAGGGGAACAATGAACAAAAGACAATTCTGTTTCCTTAAAGATCATCTTTTTTAACTCTGCAGTAGATCCTCTAAAATTGCAGATCAAAAATAGAAGGAGTCAGAAACTAAGAGAGAAATAACAGCACAGGAAATATAACAAACAAGAAAAGGTTATTTCCTCAAGAACAGGGAATCATCTGGCCTTCCGATTACTTAGTGGGCAGTGAATTTTAGATCAGATCCTGCTAACTGCTACATTTGCATCTCTTCCCTGTACTTGCTGGCTCAAATTAACACAACAGATTGTTCTTGCTGATTCAAATTTATGTGTGGATTCAGGAAAGTGAAACAACTTTCATATTAAATATGAAATACTTAGGAAGTTCCTAAGGCTAAAATCCTGCAAAGGAATACATTGTATCAGCCATGATGACCTGGAGACCCTGAATTAACAGAGCTCAGCCTAGTGATCTGCTCAATTAACACTTTTGGTATAAGGTTGGCATCTACTCAATTGATGAGATCATTATGGACAGATGCACCTATTGAAAGCATGGGAGTCACAGCTGTATCTGCAACCCACTTTTCATTACGAGTAAAATTCCAGGGTCTTGATGGCAACGATCCACACAGATGAACATCTATTCATGTGCAAACTAGTGTAAATATAGTTTACCTGTCAGCTTTATTTAACAAAGAAATAAATGGCAAATTAGTTCAGTTTTGGTTTGTGGGTTTGGGTTTTTCGGGTTCTAAGGCATTTGTATTCTGAGACACTTGAGCACTCTCCCGCTAATCATCTCTCCATTTCTCTATCACCATGCTTGCATGCCAGCATAGCCCAGCCCTGCTCACAATTTCACTCCTGCATTGCCTAATTAACAGTTTTAAGAGCTCCTTCTTTCAAAAGCTGACACAACCATAGCAGAGCAGGCAGAATATACTCAACATTTTACACCTCCAGTGTAATGACAAACTTCAAGCTTAATCCTAAAATCCTGAGGCTCGCACTGAATGAGTGAGACCAAGGGCAAACACCAGCGCCTTTCTCTGGACAACTGCACTGGAGCAGCTCCGGCCCAGGCAGAGCACCGCAGGGAGGAGGATGGTAAGATTCACCAGAGCTGTTCGTCACCACCACGCAACTCAAAAGTTGAGTTCAGCATGTGCTGAAGTGATGCAATTACACACGGCAAGGAAGCGGAGGTCTGGATTAGTTTTATACAGCCTACGGTGACCTATCTGCTCTTGTTTTAGAGCAGATAACACTTGCCAACGCACCCCTAGATAATGTGTATTAAATACTATCAGAAATAACTCGGTTCATACTGTAGATAGAGCTTATATGCAAAATCATAAATGCCCAAATGTATTTGAACACTGTTAAGCTCTCCTTAAATTTAGCTGTCAACTCGGAACTATTCAGTAGGAATGTATTTATAGAAGGGTTTCTTATGGATCACCTAAGGTCAAATGCCATTAAGTGCTATCATCCACGTGTACATGCAGTACACATAAAAATGTCACTTCATTAAATTAGTGGATGACACAACTGGCAGAAAAGCACACAGTAAGAATATGGTAGCTTTACAAAGTAATCTGCATGATCTAAATGCAGTACAGAAAGCAGGTATTCATATTCACTAACGCATTGTTACAGGTCCAAAAAGAGTAACATCGTACCTTAGAAAGCTGTGACAATATCAAAATTATTTATCTTAGCATAGGCAACATAAAAACAGGCTTTCAGCAAGATACAATTAGAGAAGGAGCACTCAGCCAATGCCTCAGTGAGGTTGCAATAACCACTTCCCTTTGTGGATGTCTTTGCTGACACCTATCATGGTACCGAGTACACAGTTCTAGCATTCCTCTTTTCATCTCTTTATCAGACCAAAACCAGAAGAACCCCACCAAGTGCTGGCTGTGCGTATGATCTATGCTAATGAGTAGAAAGTTCTCCATAATTTTTTTTTTATTTAGCAGAAAAAGAGTGGTAATAACCATGCCATACATTTTGGTTGGTCGGTTGTTTTTTGGGATTTTTTTTATTTTGCCTTCATAACTGCCCGTGAGAACAAACTAAAAGCAGAGTTCTCCATCTCGTAATGCCTCTGAACTGAGAATGGTCTTTTTTCGAGATATGCTTCAATCAAACACAAATAATTATGTTCAACACAGGTGTTAATAACAAGTGTTAAGGCACACAAGATAGCAAAAATCCCATTAGAAAATCTAACAGTCTCTCTTGAGCCCCGAAGGGAGATGGGAGGAACAATCAATCAATGTATCTGGCTTCACAGATCCTCCTGCTGAAGAAACAGATGGATCTGGTCAGCTATCCTGTGGTCAGGAAGGTACGCAAAGAAAGTCTCTTCATTTAGAGCCACTGAATAAAACATCACTTGATGACAGTGGAATTGCTATCTAGAGAAAGACAGCTTATTACCTCAGCTTCTCACGTCTTTCAAATTTACACCATGTGTTATAGATTAACAGCTACTTTTTTGCTTTTTACGGCTTCCCAAAAATAAAGCATGCACACAAACTACAGAATAGCAGCTGTTTATGACTTTTTACACTGTAAGGAAATGAATTCCATTTTGAATTCCATTCCACATTTTTAGTTTTGGTTATGTTATTTTTGGAGGATAAAATAGTGGCATTCCAGCTAGTCTTTTTAAGATGCTTTCCCTGACTCTCAGTTTTTGTTGCTGTATTTCTACTTTTAACTGAAAACACATTTCCACTTTTGATAATTTACACTGAAAGTGAGCTGTTTAGTAAGCAAGTAGATTTTTCAATATGAATATGATGTTTTTATACTTAAGACTACTTAGCAGCACACCAATGCAAAATTAATGTCAAATCGCATAAAGCAACAATACCAGAGACCAAAAGAAAAAGCTTTTACAGGAAATCTGTTGCAAATTTCCTAAATGAGAATAATAAATAGTTCATTATTTCATACACGGATATGTAGACTGCACAAGCTGGGAAATTTGATTGATTAGCATTATGTTTTACTTATTGCTAGTTTTTTAACCAATAGTTACAAAGTGCAGAGAACAGTGATGACTTTTACTGTAAAAAGATGCATTTACAATCCAGCTAACACTCTCCCATGGTTAGCTTTCTCAATGTATTACACGAAGCAGTCTACATTGCTAGCATATAAAACAAACAAACAAACAAAAAAATCAAGTTCTAAGCAGCCCTGTCTCAATTTTGTAGCTAGGATTTCTCTTCAGAAACATAAACATATTTTAGTGTATTCAATCTATGTCCAAGGCTTGGGAGGTGAGAGAATAAAAGAATCACGCTGTTGAGTATAAAAGCAGAGTGTGAAAAAGTCTACTGGGGTTAAGTATTAACCTGATGCATTTTTCAGAACGACTGTACTATTTTTAACTGTTCTTTTTTGGCCACAGGTCAAAGTTTTCCTAGCAAAATACCAAAGTGAAAATGCCGGGAGAGAAGCCCAGAGGCAGCTCTCTTTGCTTTGGCCTAGGCAAAAACTTATCTGAATCCAGTCAGATATGCAGCACTGTTTCCCACTCCCCTCCATTGACTATGGCTGTCATTATGCCTCTGAACATCTGAGAGGAGTAACACAGCACTACAGCCTCGGGAAGAACATTTTTCAGATGTTATAGGAAATTCCTATATTCTCCACACAGCACAGGCATACATTCTGTTCAGTCAGTTCCTGTATTTTTGGCCAAACAGAACTGAGTCATTTGAAAGCACAAAAAAAGACACAGTGTAAGTGCCTTGAGCAACTCCTGGAAGGACTGGGATTTATTCCCCCTTTTTCTCCTCCTCATAACTGGGACACATTGGAAATCTTGAGGTGGACCGGAAATACAAGATTCGAAGATCCTAAAGTTCAGCTAAAATACTAATAATGATAACAGTGATAACAATAATGATAATAATCTGTCTCTTGCTGCCTTTCCAGAGTTGAGATGGTTAAATGGGAAAATCTAACACCTCTCACACTTCTTCCCGAGGGCATAGAATTCTCACTAAAGTAAATTGTATTTCATACACTCACACGGAAAAATGCTATTTGAAACAGGAGACAGACGTTTGCCCCAATGAAAAATAAACGTGACTCTACTGGACCCCCCAGTTACATTTCTCCCTTAGGCGTGTCCCCTTTTCCTTAATTATTTCCACATCACACAGCAACCTCAGCTTCACCGAGGGACGTTTCACAGGGGGTGAGCGATGGGAGCCGGGCAGCGCACACAAAGGCAGGTACTTTGAGGACGGACACGCTGTGATTACGAGGCGCGAAAGCGAACCGTGTGAACGATGCTGGGAGGAAAAACAAGGCGCCTTCCTCTCCCCGGATCAGATCTTGCCAGAGACGTTTCTCACTTTCCCGCAAATGAGATGCGCCTAATCGGCGAGCGCTCGCTCTCCTCTCACAGCGCCGTGCCCGTCCCCTCGCTCAACACAGTCCTGGGGGCGAGGGCCGCTCCCGCCACCTCCCCACTGCCGGTGGCCCGGCCGGGGGCGTGGAGACGATCCTTCGTCCTCCCCCAGGAAAGCACTTTCAGGACGCGGGAGCCCTTTCCTTCCTTCCCGTTCCCTCCCGCCCGCCTGAGGCGAGGGCAGCGCTCCCTTTGTTCCCCCGCCGAGCGCTCCCCCCGGGCGCGGCCGCCCCTCACCAGCAGGCTCTCCACGTTGACCGGAGAGCGCGGGTCGCGGATCATGGACTCCAGCTTCCTCTGGCGGCCCTCGAGCATCCCCGCCGCCGGCTCCAGCGCCTCGGCCGCCAGGGGAGCCGCCGACATCTTCCCCGCCGGCTGCTGGCTCATCCTCCGGCCCGCCTAGTGCCGGGCCCGCGGAGGGCACTGCGCGGGGCCGCCCGGCGGGCCTAGCGCGGCGGCGAGCCCGGGAAGGGCGGGGGCGGCGAGGCGGGAGCGGAGGGCAGCGCCGCCGGTGGCCGCCGCCCGGGCATGAAGGACGAGGGAAAACGGCCGCTGCTCCGTCCGGGCGCTGGGAGAGGGAGGGGAGAGAGCTGGAAGGGAGGGACAGAGCGCTTCCCGCCGTGCCCCCGCCTCTCCCCGCTCAGGGCGTCCCTCGGCGGCCGCCGCCTCACTGCCCGCTCCGCCGGGACATCGCTCCGAGGGCGGGGGGAGGCGGGGAGCGAAGGGGGAGCGGCTGCCGCGGGGTCGGGCTCACAGTGCGGCTCCCTCTGCAGCGCTAGCCGGCTGCTGGGGCGGGAGCCACGATCCCCGCCGGCCTCGCGTTTCCCTCGCCGCTCTCTCCGCGTTCCGCCCACCCCCGGCCCGGCCCGGCCCGGC
>VWPU01012794.1:43307-57258 GCA_013398955.1 Callaeas wilsoni | reverse complement strand
GGAGCCGCCGGCGGAGACCGGCTCCAGCCGGTATAAAAGGGCTGCGAGCGAGCACCGAGCAGCAGCAGCCGCCGCCGCGGGCAGCGGGAGCAGCAGCGGCCGGAGGCCGGCGGGCAGCGGGGCCGCCTCCTCGCCGAGGGTCGCCCGCTCGCCCTCCCGGGCCATGGGCAGCCCCTGACCCCGCCGCAGCACCGGGTGAGTGGGGCTCCCGCCCGGGGATTCCGGGGGAGCTGGGTGGGGGAGGGCTTTGTTTCTCTTTTTTAATTTTCTTTTTTTTTTTTTTTTTCATTTTGGGGCGCTTGTTAACATTATTTTTTTCATTTTTTCCAGCGTTTTCCTTCCCCACCTCCCCTCGCCTGCATCCCTGTATTTTTAGCCCGCGGCCCCGGCGATGCAGGAATCAGGGCTGAAATGTTGGGAAAGTGATGCAGGGAAGGGGGGGCCACGCCGGGCCCCTGCGCTCCGGCTTCTTCATTTTCAATTTATTTCCCCGCCATCATTATTTCTTTTAATCTTTGAATGTACAAAACATACGCCCAGGTTTGCGGTTTCGCTGGGTTCTTTTTCCTTTCCTTTTTTTTTTTTTTCTGTTCCCTTAGCGTGCTTCCTCCCGATCTGCTTTTTCCCCCCATTCCCCCGGGCGCTGACACAGGAATTCATGGCAGCCCCGACCACTCTCTCAGGGGGTCTCCAGGCACTTCCCACAAACTTCGGGCGGCCGCCGGGGGTCCCGGCCGTGCCCCTCGCCCTGCCCGGCTGCAGCGGAGCCCGGCGCGGGCAGCGCCGCAGGGATGCAGGAGCCCACGCCTCGCTCCATCCCTGGCGGAGAGGATCCCCCGGGAGCCGCGCACCCGCCATGCGACACCGCAGGAGGGGCAGCGGGGCCTGGGGACCCCCCCTGCCCCGCTCGGGGCCGCCTCGCGTGGGCTCCCAGCCCGGCCGAGCTCCCGCGGGGCCCCGCTGCCGGTGCCGCGCACTCGCCTGGTCCGCCGTGCGAAGTTCCCCGGTGGGCTGGGGCGGCGCGGCCGGAGCCGCCCGGGCTCCCCGCGCCGAGAACGTGGTGCCGAGGAGCCGAGTCTAAAATGGAGGAGGGAAATGCCTGGCGGCTGCCGGGGACGGCGGCGCGGGGGGAGCGCACGCCGGAGCCGCAGGTCCGGGCGGGACGGGGCAGCGCACGGGGCGGCTGCTCACGGCCACCGCTCGGTCCCCTCCCGGGGTGGCTGCGGGGACCCGGCGCCGGGGCTCGACCCCGTGCAGGTGTGCGCTGGGGACTCTGGCAGCGGCACCCCGCACGCGGATGTGGCGGTGGCCTCAGGGCGGTCCCGTTCGTGTCCCCCCCAGCGCACGTGTGGCGGTGACCGCGGCACCGTCCCCCTGCACAGGTGTGGCGGTGACCGTGGCACAGCGGACCCCCCTGCAGGTGTGGCAGTGAGTCCCTGTCCCCCTGCACAGGTCAGGTGGTGCAGTGGCCTCGGCTCAGTGCCGCCCCCATGCAGGTGTGACAATGACCCCGGCGCTTGTCCCCCTGCACAGGTGTGGCAGTGACCTCGGCACCGTCCCCCTGCACAGCTGTGGCGGTGACCGTGGCACAGCGGACCCCCCTGCAGGTGTGGCAGTCATTCTGTCCCCCTGCACAGGTCAGGTGGTGCAGTGGCCTCGGCTCAGTGCCACCCCCATGCAGGTGTGACAATGACCCCGGCGCTTGTCCCCCTGCACAGGTCAGGTGGTGCAGTGGCCTCGCCTCAGTGCCGCCCCCATGCAGGTGTGACAATGACCCCGGCGCTTGTCCCCCTGCACAGGTGTGGTGGTGACCCCGGCATTGTCCCCTTGCACAGGTGTGGCGGTGACCGTGGCACAGCGGACCCCCCTGCAGGTGTGGCAGTCATTCTGTCCCCCTGCACAGGTCAGGTGGTGCAGTGGCCTCGGCTCAGTGCCACCCCCATGCAGGTGTGACAATGACCCCGGCGCTTGTCCCCCTGCACAGGTATGGCAGTGACACCGGCACTGTCCCCCTGCACAGGTGGGGCGCTGGCCCTGGCACAGTGGACCCCCATGGGGGTGTGGCAGCGAGCCCAGGACTGTAACCCTGGCATCGTCCCCCCTGTGCGGGTGTGGCGGTGGCCCCAGCAGTGTCCTCCCCCTGACTGTGACACTGGCGCTGTCCCCCCCCTGCATCTGTGGCAGTGCTGGGGTTCCATGGGGAGCTCCATGTGGGACCAAAGCCACCCCTGCACTCCCACAGCCCCCAGGACACACGAGGCAGGGCTGAGGACACCCCGTGTCTTATGGGGTGATCCCCTCCAGCCCCCCCTGCCCTGGGGCGGTGGCAGTGGTGCCAAGGGCTGCAGGGGAGCTGGTGGAAGCGGGGGTGTCCCCACCCCCCTTTTTGAGGTGTGGGCAGCCCTGAGCTGCCATTTTGGGGACAGCCAGGCTGGGGACGACGGGTGCCTCGGGGGCTCCTGCGGCTCCACCAGCCCAGCCCGCGCTGGGTTCCGCGGTGGATCTTTCACGAACTGCATCCATCCACCCCCATGCACCGACAGAGATGACAGCTCCCAGCTCCCGGGCTTGGCTGCTGGCAACAGCTCGCCCGGCTGCTGAGCCGAGACTTTCTGGTGCTGGGCTCACAGGGCAGCAGCAGGAAGGAGCCCACGGAGGGACAGAGGCAGAAACATCAGCCCAGCTCCCACACTTAATCCCTCGGCAGCACAGGGTCCGACTCGCGGTGCCTGAGGGGTGCTACAGCTCCCAGGCTGTGCCTCTTTCAGCAAAATTCAGCTTAAACTGATGCCTGGCTCCCTCTCCCCTCTTTTTCCAGATCCAAAATGACGGTCAAAGCTGTAAAGATGCCGTGCACCTCTGCAAACATTTATACTAAAGTGCCTGACGGAGGATGGGGCTGGACAGTCGCTTTTGCTTTCTTTGTTGTGGAAGCCCTGACATACGGCATCATAAAATCATTTGGAGTCTTCTTTAACGACCTGATGGAAAGCTTTGATGAAACCAACAGCAGGATATCCTGGATAATATCCATATGTGTGTTTGTACAGACCTTCACAGGTAAGGGGAGCAAGCACTTGGCACAGGTGCAAGGGGCAGTCGTGCTGCTGACTCAGCATGCAAGGACCTGGAACCTGTGACTTTTGTGCCTCTAATGGCTCCATTATAAATTAAATCACAGCCATAAAGCTCAGAGGCTGCTCCTCAAATGCCAAGAAATGTCTATCTCAGCCTGGCAAGTCCATTTGAGCCCCAGCTCCTGTCCTTAGATAGTGCAGGGACATGGTCCGTGTCACTGAGCCTGACCCAGTTGTTCAGGTCTCACCAGCAAGGGGGCAAAAACCAGAGTTTTCAAACCAAACTCTGCGGTGAAAAGGATTAGAAATAACTTGAGCCTTGCTGAAATCCAGTGGTGTCCGGGCTTGTGGCTGCAGATTTGTCCCAGGCTGCCACGTGCTCGTCTTTAAGTCTGTTCTGGTGATTTTTTAGCACGTCCTAAATGCTGTGAGCTGTGCAGTGCTCCGAGGGTGGCTCCAGGGTGACGCTGTGCTGTGCAGGGAGGTGGCACCTCGCGGGGACCTGGGCAGGAGCATGAGAAGAGCCTCTGCAGGAGACGGTGGCTGTGAAGTTGCTGAGGTGGGTGTTGACCACGGCTTTCTCCCTCTCCAGCTCCTCTGTCAACGGTCCTCAGCAACCGCTTCGGCCACCGCTTGGTGGTGATGGCCGGAGGGCTGCTGGTCAGCACCGGCATGGTCATCGCCTCCTTCGCCCGCAGCGTGGTGGACATGTATGTCACCATCGGCGTCGTCTCCGGTGAGTCGCCCTGGCCCGTCCTCCGCCTGCCACGCGCTGCGCTCCCTCCCGCCGCTTCCCGCGAGGCTCGGGCTCCCCAGCACACGGGGTTTGGGCTCCGCGGGGCTCCGGCTCCCCCGCACACGGGGTTTGGGCTCCGCGGGGCTCCGGCTCCCCCGCACACGGGGTTTGGGCTCCGCGGGGCTCCGGCTCCCCCGCACACGGGGTTTGGGCTCCGCGGGGCTCCGGCTCCCCCGCACACGGGGTTTGGGCTCCGCGGGGCTCAGGCTCCCCAGCACACGGGGTTTGGGCGCCGCGAGGCGCGGGCTCCCCAGCACACGGGGTGTGGGCTCCGCGAGGCTCGGGCTCCCCAGCACGCGAGGTTTGGGCTCCGTGGGGCTCAGGCTCCCCAGCGCACGGGGTTTAGGCTCTGCGGGGCTCGGGCTCCCCGGCACGCGGGGTTCGGGCTCCCCAGCACGCGGGGTTTGAGCTCCGCGGAGTTTGGGCTCCCCGGCACGTGGGGTTTGGGCTCCGCGGAGTTTGGGCTCCCCGGCACGCGGGGTGTGCTTTGCGCTGCTGCCCCTCCTGAGCTGGTCCCGGAGCAGGGGTGGGCCCCAGGCTTGGCTTTCTGCCCTGTCTCAGCCCGGGCACCGCGCTGGACTCGGCCCTGCGCTCCTGCAGCTGCACCGGTCGCTTCTGATGGACTGGGATCGCTGGGGAGAGCAAAGCTGTGCCCGGGATCAAATCCTCTAACGCTCCCTCTCTCTCTGGTTTCTTTTCCTGATACTTTCCTCCCTCTCCAGCCTAGCCTGGGTGTCCTGCTCATGTCCACGGCCAGGAGCTTGCCTTGCTTAGGGGAACAGTTGCTACAGGCTCAAATACTTTAAGCGGATGAGGTCCTCAAAGTGGACCCCGCTGGCTGTTTGGGAGCAGAAGGCATTATCTAGCAGGTTTGGGAGGCTGGGTCTCTAGGTTTGGGAGGCTGGGTCTCTAGGTTTGGGTTTTTACTTTCCTTTTTTTCTTTTTTTTTTTCTTTTCCCCCCTCCAATTTACAAAAAAATAACATTCTGGTTTCCCCAATGGTTTTCTTCCAGGGTGACTTGCTGAGTTGGCCGAAATGATACTGTAATGACCGCCGGGAAAGCCGACTTAACGTGTTCTCGCCTCGGTGTTTCCCCCTCCTTTACTTGTTGTTATGGCAATTTTTGGCATTTATTCACAGGCCTTGGATACTGCCTCTCCTTCCTCCCGACTGTCACCATTTTATCACAGTATTTTGAAAAAAGGCGCTCGCTGGTCACAGCGGTGGCATCCACAGGGGAATGTTTCGCCGTCTTCTCCTTCGCACCAGGTACGGTGCCCACGTGCTGGGAGCTCTTACACGCCCAACGCCGCTGCCAGCCTTTCCCCAAGCAAACGGGAGCCAGAGGCCGAGTCGGTGCCCACAAGTGGCTGCTCTCGTGCCCGTGGCACTCGTGCCCTGCAGGCAGGGTGACAAGCAGTCCTAGGGAGCTGCCCGAGCCCCCCCGGTGCCGAGTGCCAGCGCAGGACGTGCCTGGCTGATACGCGGCCCGGCGGGCTCCCTATATAGATCTGGCGGGCTAAAAATAAGACCGAGAAACTTCAGCTATTTAAAACACACGCAGTACACAGAGCTGCTCCTAAAGGTTAGTGGGCTTGTGCTCAGCACGGGCTGCCAAGCTGCCCCAGCCTTTTGGGGACCTGTGCCCAGGCGTCACGGCCCTGTCACCGCCCGCCCTTGGAGGTTTATGTGGTCTGCTGTGCTCATGTGCTCTGGGCTAATACCCACAGCAAAGCTGCTTTGGGTGCAAATGAAGGCTGGTAATTAAGCGGTGACGTGCACTTTTGAGCAGGGCTGAGAGACTTCCTCTGCTAGCTGGTTTCAGGGTGGGGGCAGCTGAGAAAAGAAACTCAAGCGTTGAGTTTGCTTTCTTTCGCTAAAAACAACACCCCCTTTGTCTCTAAAGTTGCTGAGACCTCAAAAGAGGCTACCTAGAGGGTGGCATCTGCTAGCCAGGTGGTAAGCACAGCTTTTAGCTTCTGTCTGCTTCGGCACAGGGGAGGGAGGTGGGTGCCAGACCCTCAGGCAGGAGGCATCCCCTGCTCAGCCTTTTTGAGAGGCGCCTGGAACCCTCCAGTGGCGAATCTCCCGTCACTTCCCTGGCTGTAAATTCAATGCCTTGGTGTAGCTCCAGCCTTTCCCAGTTACACTTTTCCTCTTCCCTCAGCAATCACGGCCCTGAAGGAGCAGATTGGCTGGAGGTACAGCATGCTTTCTGTCGGGGTGCTGCAGCTCGGCATCACCGCCTGCGGGTCGCTGCTGCGCCCCATCGTCATCAGAGAGCAAGAAGAAGTGAAAGCACAGCCTCCAGAGGAGTCCACGGAGACAAAGTACATGCTTGAAAACGAGCAAACATGCACCTCAATAGAGTCCATAGACTCAGGAGTCGATATAACTACCTCACCCAGCAATGTGCCTGGAAAAACCAAAGCAGAGCCGAAAAGTGAAGAACCAAAGCAACACGGACAGAATCCCGTTGAAAATAACAGCACCCCTCCAGAACCAAAAACCAAACTACTGGACTTCTCTGTGATGAGAGACTATAGCTTTATCTGTTATGCATTCTTTGGCCTGTTTGCAACCCTGGGCTTCTTCGCTCCTTCCCTCTACATCATCCCCCTGAGCCGCAGCCTGGGCATCGGCAAAGACCACTCTGCCTACATCCTGTCAGCCATGGCCATCGCCGAGGTCTTCGGGAGGATTTCTGCAGGCTGGGTTCTCAACAAGAAGCCGATCCGCAAGATCTACATCGAGCTCATCTGCGTGGTCCTGCTGTCGGTAGCGCTGGTTGCCTTCCCTTTTGCCTCTGGATTCTGGGGCTTGATGATATGTAGCGTTTATTTTGGGTTCATGCTCGGCACGGTGGCGGGCACACATATTCCCCTCCTGGCTGAAGACGACGTGGTTGGCATTGAGAGGATGGCCTCTGCAGCTGGAGTCTACGTCTTCATTCAGAGCTTAGCTGGGTTGGCTGGACCACCCCTTGCAGGTAACGCAAACTTTGGTCTTAATTTTGTTTTGGAGATGTTTGACAGCTGTTGGTGCTGATCTCTGTCTAGAAAGCGTTCTGGCAGCACTAATCACAGCACTCCCCTAAAAGCCCTGCAACCAGTGCTGGGAGTCTCCCAGAGCCAGAAGACTGCAATGCAGCTCTGCAGAGTCCCACGGATGAGGCACTGAGGAACCTCAGAGGGAAGGGAAATACTGCAGTGCTACCCTGTTCCTGTTAGAAACCCAAACCTGGCATCGCTTCAGGCACAAGCAGAGGCGAATCCCTCTCGCTGTGCCTGTGCCTGTGCCACGCACTGCAGAAAGGTGAAGTCTGGCAGAACAAACAGATGCCTGATGCATCTCGGGCTCAGCATCCCTGCCGTGCCCAGGGGCTCCTGACTCGCCTGAAGATGACACTACGTACCCCAGAACACAATGGGTTTACTTTTTTAACGTGCCATCCGTTTGTCACCGAATTCTGGCTGCAGATAAAATGCAGATTAAAACCCTACAGGGGGGCAGGGCGGGGGGGGAGCGGGCTGTGGCTAACTGCTGTACGTGTTTTTTGTAGGTGTCTTAGTGGATATGACAAAGAACTACAGCTCAGCCTTCTACTCCTGTGCTGCTGGCATGGTCCTGGGGGCCACGTTTCTGGCCCTGGTGAGGCCGTGCAAGACTGGGCTGTGCCACCAGCAGCAGCAGCAGCAGCAGGTGGAGGAGAGCACGGCGGGGCCACCACCAGAACTGCCAGATGACTTTATAGACATGGATATTGGAAAAGCAGAAAATTCAGGAAAAGGCTCTGACAGCGTGGTATGAAAAGCCCTGTTCCTTCTCCATCTAATGTACTCAGTGTAAGGCTGGGGGAAATGTCAGCTCTGCTCCACGTTTTAAAACTCCATTCTAAAGGGAATGTGAAATTTTAAATGTGAACAGTTGCTACCAACAATTTAATTTTTTTTTTTAAATATTAGACAGAACTTTTTTAACCAACAATGGAAAGCTCCATAGAAAATACGGATAGTCACATAAGAATAACTTCTGTCTAGCATGAAGACGTGATGCTCACTTGCTTTCCTGATAACAAGCATAGGTAAAGGTCCAGCTGATCCCATCAATACTGACAACAGCAACAGCAGAAGCAGCTCAGCCTCTGACTGTCACCCATCCCCTACCACCAATTCCACGCAGACAAGAACCCCACGATAGGAACTGGAGACGAGCGTTTCCTACACCACCAGTAGCCAACTGAATCCTCTTCTGGAGGGACACAGACTCACGTTTCAGCTTGGAGGAGGAGGCTAGGCTAGGTAGCTGACAACTAGAAACCATTGCTAATGATCTTAACTTGAATGTCACAAATGCTGGGAAATCAAAGGCTCCGTGTGTCTTTATGGCCAGTTATTACTGCACATATTTCATAAGATCATTTTTCTTCTCCCGACTGGGATCCTTAGAACTGTTTTCTGTTGATAGTCAGATCTGATGTACTGTTTCTAATTTAACTAGTATTTATTAATTTATTCCGAGATTGTTAAAGGAGGTTAGCTTAAATAACTGGAGAGGAAAAATGATCTTCTGCATAACGGAAAGCTGTCTTTACATCAATCTCTTCAAAGCCTATCTTGTATTGCTTGTGAAATTGTTGGGAAAATTACTCTTACAGCATAAAGTGTAGCTGTTTTTAATAGGTAAGTCTTAAGTAACCCAGTTATTTTAAAAGGAGAAAAAAGAAAAAAAATGAACTACAGATCCAGCATCTCTTTCCATGGAAAAAGGCTCAGCTGGTGCCCACAGACCCGGCACTGCAGCCGGAACCAGCCCACCCCGCAGGGAGGATTTGGCCCAGGATGTCTTAACGTACCCGAACCCTTCGCTCACAGGTGCACAAGGAAATCTCTGCTGCAGCCCCAGCTGCCTGTGGCCCCCCAGGACCTTCCCCTCTCACTGTGCTCCCCACCCCTGCCAGCCACGGGGTCCAGGGTGGCCGGGCTGAGCTGCACCCCCTTCCCCAGCTCTCCCCTGAAGTCAGCAAGGGGCTTTTTATTTTTCGCTGCTGACTTCAGTGAGAAACGGAGCCTGTGCATGAAGGGAGGGATAAAAGACAACATTTGAGCTGTTCATTCAGTCTTAACGGGAGAGATCCCTGCTCACGGTGACACGAGCTTGCTTACCCCACCTATATGCATCTTCTCGCCTCTAGGCAACTCAGGGGGACAAATCAAACAAGTCTGTTCTGGTTTGGGGGAAAAAAAAGAACCCCAAACCACCATTTCTGTGTATTTAAGTGGAAGTGGCATCATCCATTAACTGCTACGCTGACCTGTCTGTGTTTTACCAGCCATAGAAATGTGGGACAATCTGTAAAAGAAAAAAAAAAAGAAAAACAACCTCTTTTTGGGAAGGTGCTTGATTTGTTTTTTCTGTCTTAGATGTCCAAAAAAAAAAAAAATATTTGAAAAAAAAAGAAAATAAAGAAGGAAAAAAAAAAGAAAAAAAAAAAGAAACAGGCACTCTTGCAACCAGGTGGCTGGAGCAATTCATCCTCACTGCCCGGGACCTGCGGTCTCGTGTCCTTCCTCTGCCTCAGCACTTTATCACGGCCAGCAGAACCTCGCTGTGTTGCACCCAGGACTGGAAGATCCCTTACAGAGAACTAGAGTTGTGTGAATCAGTGATCAATGAACAAATAGCCACGTTGCATTACGATGTACCTTTTATTTATTGTTAATTTATGATACTTCAAGCGTTTTGGTAAATGTTCTGTAGCCTATCCTTGTAAGGTTGTTGAAGTCTTTGTGATACGAGACCTCACTACAGCACTTTGCTATTACAACTGCTTGGAAGTGGAATAAGGCCTCCAGGTTTTGCGTGTGTGTGGAAGCTCCCTGTTCTGCAGATTTGCGAGGTTCTACTGTATTTAGGTTTTTTTTTTTAACCAAGTTTCCAATACAGATCAAATACTACGTTTGTCACTGACCTCACAGTCCGTTTCTGTTGCTGTCTGTGTCGCGGCACGAGCAGGGGAGCGAGTGGTGAGTGTGTGTGTGTGAGGGCACAGCACAAGCAGGATTTACTGATTTGTTTGTAACGTAACCGAGTGGACTCTGGAAATACTCTTAAACACTGAGATTTGCAATAAACTTTTTTTTTCTTTTTTTTTTTTCTTTTTTTTTGGTCCTCGCTCTTTCTCCCTTTCCTTCCGTTTTTTTTTTAATAATAAACACAGCGAAGAAACTTCTCCTCCTCTCCCTCTTCTCCGCCCCTGGGTTTGTTGTGGGATCCGGCGCCACTCCTCCAGCCTCAAGTGGCTTTCCCTGCGCGTTGGGCAATCTTTAAATGAGCTGCCTGGCAGCTGTGGATTAGTGCTGACCTCCAGGGTGCTCCTGTAAACCCTTACCCCGGGAGCCCTGATGAGAGGGAGCCTTTTCTTCTCCCGAGCGGTGCCTGAGCTGCTGGCACTTGGGAGCGTTACCCTCGTGCCTTCACGGAGCACGCAATCGTGCCATTATTTTATCATTGCTGCATGCTTTCTCCATGCCAGGCTAAGCAACTCGCGTATCAGAAAAATCTACTTAAAATATTTTTTAAAAAGCCACTAAATAGCAGAAAAGCCGCGCCGAAGAGCAATTTTCTCTCCCTCAAACCTAATTTCTTGATAGGCCCTGCCCAGCATCACCAAGCCCCAGAAGGAGCAGTGCTGCCACGTCCCAAGAACCACTGCACGCGTTGGGTTTGCAAATGGTTAGGTTTGCTTGCTGAAGGAATCACCGCGCCGCCGATGCGTCCTAAGCACAAGCTCTTCCCATTAAGTCCTGGAGCAGAGGTGAGCCGTGCAGAGCAGGCTCCAACGCCGACACCAAAGTCCAGGGAAGCTAATCTGCCTTCAAATTCCACTCTGGCTCGCTTACAGCGGTGAACAAACATTATTTGCAACAGTTTCCTCAAAAACAACCCCCCCAAAAAAGGCGTTACAAAGGCTGTACAGGGTTCACGTAAATAAAAGCACATTTAACTGGAGCGCTATCAGATGTCTCTGGGCACAGAAAGATTTTAAGAGTCGTTTTTCCCACCTGGTTTAAATTAATTGCCTGTGACCTTCTCTGTTATCCTGGTACAAAGGCATTAAAGGCAGAACAAAATAGGATAAGGACATATTTATTCAGTGGCACTGTGCATTTATTTAGCAGCACGGTAAATAGGAGAGTGTGGGCCGGGACGTGCCAGCCCAGCAATCCTTGGTATTCCTCTCAAAAGGGGTTGTATAAACTCTTGTAGTCAATGAGGCCAGTGCTGGCCAAATGTAAATAGAGGAAATTACACAAGGTCAGCTTGCCAGAGGCCAGAAGCCCTCAGACCATAGGTATCTGTCCTCTCTGAAGCAGAGAGGAAGCTGGACTCCGGGGCTTTGGTTGTTGTTTCAGGTACTTTTTTAAAATAAAAAACAAAAACAACAACACAAAACCAACCAAAAAAGACAAAACCATTTTTTCCCACTTGAAATTAAAACGAAGGGGAACCTCTTGTTCTTTTTCACTTATTTCGACAAGACACCAGGTTCTTAAGGGGACAAATCAATCCCTGCAAATAGCCAAAGTGGGTTTGGAAAGAGAGCAAAGTAGGTGCTTACAAAACAGCTTGAATGTTTTAAGGCTCCTCTCAGATGTTACTTGTTACCATCTGAGATCATCGTGTTCCAGCTGCCTGTAGTAAACATGACCTGAATTCTCACAGTGATGCAAGCCCAGCAGCAGCCCTCCGTGCCTCCTTCCTCCTCAAAACTCATCCTAAAGATGCTTCACAGTTGGGTTTGGGAAAAGCCTCGGGTTTAGGAAAACGTCCCTTGAACTTCTGGCTCGGTTTGAAGGCTGAGCGAGCGAGCACTGCTTGCCCAGAGAGATTGTTTTACACGTGATGGCCATACTAAAAGGCAGGACCCTTCAGGAAGAAATTCAGAGAGAATTTCTCCGTGGAAAGGGTGGTGAGGCATGGGAAGGGGCTGCCCAGGGAGGTTTGGAGTCCCTGTCCCTGGAGGGGTCCAGGGAATGCCTGGGCGTGGCACTCAGTGCTCTGGTTTAGTTGATAAGGTGGTGTTTGATCGAAGGTTGGACTCGATTTTGGACATCCTTTCCAGCCTTACTGATTCCATTCTGTGACTCTGTGCCTCCTGGTTCCCACTGGACACGCTTTGGGATGGCTCCTGGGCATCCCCAGCCGCTGTTGGTCCCCAGAGCTGGCCGGCAGCCGCGGTGCCTCCCGCGGATCCAGGCCTCCTCCTCTGGACATCGGGGCAGCAAACCACGGAGTTTCCCCTCCCCGGTCCCATTCCCATGGACTTTTACTTGCTGGATTTGCAAATCCACACTAGCACAAAGCTTGCTCTGCAAATTGCACTAAGTCATCTAATAAATCAAATGCAATCCCCCCCTGCCCCCCCTTCCTACTGCAGTCGTCGAGCTCCAGTTACAACAATTTGTGGTAAAATATTACTCACCAGCACTTTGGCCTGTGTGAGCTGCTCTGCCTCGGTACAGGCAGCCCTTAAATCACAGCTTTGTCACAGAAGCCACAAGCATAACCAAAAGTCTCATTACACACAGACACTCTGAGGAGAAGGCCAAGGAGACAATAGTTCCCCTCGCTTCCTTTTGTCAGAGCTTTCATTAACGTTGTGAACGCTTCTTCTGCTTCATCCACTGCCGGGTGCTGGCCACGGGCAGCCTGGCAGAGGAGCAGCCCAAACCAGCCCCAAAGAGCCCGAGAGCAGCGAGGTGGGGTCAGTGGGGTGAGGGCAAACCAGGGTGCTGAGCAGCACCCCCCGCTCCTGCTTCAGTGACCTGCTCTCCCAGCAGGGCTGGTACCTCCCATCTGCCTCTGCTCCACCGAGTCCCTTTAATCCCCTCCAGTCTGGGCTTGGGCTATGGGAAGGTATCACAATTAGGGATTTTAAGCACTTCTGGACTTTTGCCCTTTGCTGTGATGCGACTGGTATTTTTTTTTTTTTTCGCATGTTGCAAAATGAGACAAAGACCCAAAAGGCAGAGTGAAGAGCAAAGGGCATTTGTGAAGTTATACCTGGGGCTTGAGGATGGCAGGGGACAGGCACAGGGGGCACCAGCACTGCTGGGGGTGGGAGGTTTTCCATTGCCCGTGCACAGGATCGGGGGATGCTCCTGTCTAAGCTGAGCACAATCCTAAATCCTGCTGAGCACCCTCCCAACCCCTGTCCTGGGCATGGAGGGGTCAGTCCAGCTCCCCTCGCTGTGCCCCAACGCCCTCGCTCCACCTCTGCGCTGATGGGAGGGAAGGCTTCCCTCAGTGGGTATAAACTGCAAATTAATGACCAAATAATGCAGTGATGGATGAAGATTCACAGAAAGGTCCAGCTCTGACACTGCCGCTGGGACAAAGCTGCCACTGAGCCTTTCATCACACAGCCCTTTGGCTGCCCAAAGCCTGCCCTTCCTTGACCCCCCTTCCCCTGCTGGCAGTGACCGTGCCATGGCTCTGTGTCCCTGGCAGCCGGGGCACAGCGGGGACCTGAGGACACTGTGACACACGCGGCCACTCCTGCTCCAGGGGCTGCGGCCACAGGCAGGGGCCGGCACGGCAAGCGCTACACCTCGACATTGCCACACTGCAGAACCTGCTCCTGGCTCCACAGAGAGGAGGGAAGAGCAGGATTTAGAATTCCGTTCTATTCCACACCCTGGCACCGGGAGCCAGCCTCGCTGCGGGACGTGATGGGGGCTCCGGGGATGTGGGAGGGGATGAACTCCCGGGGATGCGGGACGGGACGGGGCCCCGGGGATGCGGGAGGGGATGAGTGCCTGTGGATGTGGGACGGGATGGGGCCCCGGGGGTGTGGGACGGGATGAGTGCCTGGGAATGCGGGACAGGATGAATCCCCGGGGATGCGGGGCGGGATGAGTGCCTGGGAATGCGGGACAGGATGAATCCCCGGGGATGCGGGGCGGGATGGGGGCCCCGGGGATGCAGGACGGGATGAACCCCCGGGGATGCGGGACCGGATGAGGGCCGGGATAGGGCGCAGGGGATGCGGGGCGGGATGAACCCCCGGGGATG
>VWPU01012794.1:0-38942 GCA_013398955.1 Callaeas wilsoni | reverse complement strand
AGGGGGACAATAGGAGGGACAGGGAAAGGAGTGGCATAAGGATACACGGGACAGGGACAGGAGGGACAGGCGGGACAGGTACAGGGACAGGCAGGACAGGGACAGGCAGGACAGAGACAGGCAGGGCATGGGGACACAGGGGACAGGAATAGGAGGGACAGGAGGGGCATAGGGACACACGGGACAGGGACATGAGGGATAGAGACAGTCGGGACAGGGACACAAGAGACAGGGACAGGAGGGATGGGCAGGATGGAGACAGGAGGGACAGGGACAGGCGAGACATGGGGACAGGCAGGACAGGGACGGGAGGGACAGGGACCCACGGGACAGAGACAGGTGGGACCAAGACAGGAGGGACAGGGACACAGGGGACAGGGACATGAGGGATAGAGACAGTTGGGACAGGGACAGGAGGGACAGGAACACACGGGACAGAGACAGGAGGGACAGGGACAGGAGGGACGGGGACACACGGGCTGGGGACACACGGGCTGGGGACACGAGCACTGGGCGTGCTGAACTGGTTTGTTCCAGCGTGAATTTACAGCAGGATTGCCATTATTAATTTAAAATGTGTGCATGAGCGAGATGGAGCATATTTTATTAATCCAGCTCATTTAAAAGTTTTAAGAGATCTGCAGGAAAGCAGCAGCAAGTGAAGGAGAACTTTGGGGTCTTGGTAATTAGAGCATTACCCTTTCTGGAGGAGATTTTGGGTGGAATTTGCAAAACTGGGGGGAAAAGCACCGTG
Source organism: Callaeas wilsoni (assembly GCA_013398955.1). Lineage (NCBI taxonomy): Eukaryota > Metazoa > Chordata > Aves > Passeriformes > Callaeidae > Callaeas > Callaeas wilsoni. Next base: position 38,188 of record VWPU01012794.1, on the reverse strand, counting down.
AATGACAATGCACCATGACTGCACCCCCAGCCTGGAGCTGAAACCCTTCAGGGGCTGCCTGCCTCCATGCATTTTTCCTAGGAAACACTATAAAAAGAGGCATTCTGGGCTTACTGGTTTGTACAGGTGTCTCAGGAGCAGCGTTTCCTCAACGCACCCAACAGCTCTTTGTGGTTTTTATTAAATCCAAACAAATAAAAGCTCCAATATTTGCACTCGTGTGATGCTTTTTGTGTTCAGAAGCTTTTACAAACAGTGGTGAGGTTTGCTGGAAGATAGAGGACAGAGGAAGAGTTTAGCCCATGGTTCCTATATATTAATCATATATTAATGATCTATTTCTCCCCCTGGTAATTTCATTATTGTCTCCAGCATTTCAAAGAGACATAAACCAGAGGAAAGAGGGATCCCGGAATTGTCAGGAAGCGTTGCTAATGTGGTGATTGAGACTGAATTTCACACCTCCCCTTCGGCCTGCTGGACCCAAAGCTGCTGAGCAAGCACAGCTGCTATATTTAGTGCTGGAATCCATCCTGTGCTCAGATCGTGGCACAGGACCATGGACATGGATCGTGGTCCTCCCTCCGCCTCTCCGGCTCCTCCACCATGGTTTGGTCTGAAGCTTCGAACTGACCCAGGGCTGAAGCAGAGCTGGCTGCAGACAGGGATCTTGGCGTGTCAGTCAAGCAAAGATCTGCTTCTCCTACTAATACAATCAGCTCTGAAGTATTTTTCATAAACATTGCATTAGGAGCTCTTCTCCACCAGCCTGGGACATAAGGATGGGGTGACAATCACGTCCCACAAACAGAAATCCCATCTGAGCAGAAGATGGAGGAAAAAAATCAGCCCATGCTAAAGAAATGTGAGAGCCAAAGAGCTACGGAAACGGGAAATTATGTTTAGTTTTTAGTTCAGTTTCAGATGTTTCGGTTGTTCTTTTGCTTTAAAGGAACCATTAATATGTGGGTAATGTCCCACACCACTGCCAAGAGCTGGAGTTATTTAGATGCAAAGGTTTGTGGCTGTTATAAATGTGAAGGTGGAGATGGGACAGGTGAGGTCCTGCCACAAAGGGGTCCTGAAGGGCCCAGCCCTGAACCCCCCCCAGCAAGGAGAGTCTGGAGTTTCCTGCGAGGATCCCGAGTGCTCTCACTATCACACTCCCAGCATCCTGCCTTTATCAGGGAGCTGGGGCACAAAGGTCTGGAGCACAGGTGGTTTCACCTCGCTGAAAGTGCTGGGCGGGTCCCATCTGGGAGTGACTCGCCCCACCGACCTGGGACACCTTTGCAGGCTGAGGATTGCTCTCTGCAGGTGCTTTTCTCTCCCTCCCGGTGCCCCTGGAAGCTGGCAGCTCCCAGGAACATTCCCTCCGCGTGGGCAGCGATTCCCATTCCCATCCAGGGAATCACGGATCTCTCCCTGCCCGGAGAGCCACGGCAGGAAGAGAATGTGCCAGGCCGCGTTTTCATCCTCTGCTCTCCTTCCTTTGGCATTTGTCTTGCTGCAAGCGAAGGAGATGGGGTAGGGAGACAAGGAGTGGGAAGCCTGGCTCCAGAGGAACGGCTGGATGGCTGCCAGGTGCTTTCACATTCCATCCCTGCTGCTGTGGAGAGGGGAAAACAACACTTTACCTTGCTAGCCTTCCAGAGAGGTGCTCCCTCTGGCAATTAATTTGAGTCATAAATGACTAAGTACTCTCCATATATCAAACCTTCCAGTTCAGGCTGCCGGGGTTGCTTTTCTAAAGGGAGAAATCGTGGGATCGTGGAATGGGCTGGGTTGGAAAGGACCTTGAAGCTCATCCAGTGCCACCTCCTGCCATGGGCAGGGACACTTCCACTGTCCCAGGGTGCTCCAAGCCCCGTCCAACCTGGCCTTGGGCACTGCCAGGGATCCAGGGGCAGCCACAGCTTCTCAGGGCACCCTGTGCCCGGGCCTCCCCACCCTCCCAGGGAAGGATTTCTTCCCAATATCCCACCTAAACCTGCTCTCTGTCAGTCTGAATCCATTTCCCCTTGTCCTGTCACTCCAGGCCCTTGCAAATAGTCTTTTTCCATCTTCCTTTCAGGCTCCCTCCAGGGACTGGAAGATCCCAGTTAGGTCCTTGCAGTGGTGTCATTCAGCTGAACAAGGAGACAGCCACGGACTTGCTGCTTTTGCTCATGCAAAAATGTTCCTTTCGCCAGTGACATTCCCAAAGAACACCAGAGGTGACTCTGCACTGCTTTATTATAGTGCAGTGAAGGCCAGCTTCTCACTGGAAATGAGAGGAGGATCTAGGATTTGCCACATGCTGGCAAAAAAAAAGTGTTTAATAATATTTCACCTTGAGTATTGCAGAGGTGAGGGGAGGAGCAGCAGAAAGGTTTCCTGCTGTGGGAGGAGGTANAGTATTGCAGAGGTGAGGGGAGGAGCAGCAGAAAGGTTTCCTTTCTGGGAGGAGGTGCAAAACCATCAGCAGGGAGGGACTGGAGTGGCTTCTGCTGCAGAGTGTCAGGCTGGTGTCCCTTCCCCAGGCAGCTCGTGGAGCACAGCAGAGGATTAAATGAGAAATAGCCCCTTTTCTCCTCAAGTTCTGTAAGTGGGCATGGGAGAGAGAGGGAAGGAGAGTCTGCACGGGTCATCTGCGGGAACAAAAGAGGAAGTTTTCCCCCTAATTTTAGACAAAATTTTAGCAAATGCCAGACGTGATGTCAGAAGGCTGATGCTGCTGAAGCCTTGCTCAACTTGCCCCCCTGCAAATCCTGATGTTCATAACGCTTCGAAAATGCTGATTGCACTGAGGTTCTTTCGTTTGCTTCCCTCTTCTTCAGGGAAAATGGAGGCTACGGCAGGAAACAGTCATCAATTCACAGCTGCTCCCACCCTTAGACTCTGGATCAGTATAAGAAAATCAGCTCATACAGAAAAAATGCAAAATATTCTGCCTAGGCAACCCCAGAAAGATCTGTATCACTGATAGATGTTGGCTTTTCTTCCAATAAAAGCTGAAAACAACAACCAGCCCCCAGGCACAGGCTGGGGGTGCACAGAGGGTTCAGAGTTGAACCTCAGGTGGGGGTGGTGATGCCACCTCCTCGCTGTGGCTCTGCTGGGACAGCCGTACACAGGGAGTGCTGGAGGGGGTCACTCCCTGGAGGTGAGTTATCCACGGCTGCTGTCATCCCACAAACATCACTGACACGGAAATATGGTCAGCTTGGAAACAGTCACTCAGCCCCTAATCAGAGCAAAGGCCGTCTGGGGGAGTGGGGATGTTAAATCTGATGTCCTTCTCCTTTTTTCCACTGCTGCTTCCCCTCTGGATCTGATAAAGAGGTGGCTTTTTGCTACGTCAGAGAAGCTGATTGCGTTCCAGGCTGCAGGCGACAGCAGAGAGGACAGGACAGCACCTGCAGCCTGGCTAAGAGCCACTCAAGGCTGGCCTGGTGCTGGATAGCATAGAGATTTGGACATCAGGCAGGGATTTGGGCTCTAAGATCATGCCTGTCAAGGGGCAGAATCCTGGGAAGGGCATCAGCATCTTGTATACAAGATCCACTATTGAATACTGGGAGTGGGAAAAACTCACTCTGGATACTGTTGGATGCACAGAATCTTGTGCTTCCTCCTCCTCTGAGAGTCCTAAATTAATAAAAACCAGTCTGCACTGATCAGCATCATCTTAGCGGGTCACCACGTTTCCAGCCATCCAGGCGGAGAAATGGGATTTGTTCACGTCCTGGATCTGCTGACAAACGCGTTCTGCCTTCCCCTGCAGTGCTTCGGAGCCCTCCCTGCCCGAGGAGCAGCAAACAGGACCTGCTGCTCACAGCTTGGGAGGGCTCAGCCTGCAAATATTAACTCTGCATGGAGCTGCGAGCACCGCGGCAGAGCTCAGCTGGCAGCAGCCTGCCCCAAATCCAGGTCTGTCAGATCCAGTGCTCAGCAATTCATCAAACCCTTGGCTCCCCGCGCAGAGGAGCAGCTCGGCTGCACGCAGGGGCAGGGACTGCGCTCCCCTCACATCTCATTTGGGATGTTTGGATTCCTTATCCCCGAGTCATCTGCTGCCTGTTTACGGAGCCCAGGCTGAGGACTGGCTGTGCCACGGAGCATTTCACAGCCTGCAGCAGGGCTCGCCTGGAGATCGCAGGAGCTGCTCCTAGCAGTGACGGTGAGCAAGAACCCCGGAGCCCAGAAAAACGCTGTTTGTGGAAGCTGCACTCCAGCTGGAACCAATGTCTTGCCCCTCATGGGCATAAAAACTCCAGGGAAGAAAGCAGAGAAAGGCAACCCAAGAGCATGTGAAGTTAGGCACAAGTAAAACACTGCTGCAGAGCCTTGTGGGACTCGGTCCATCCGGATCCTTCTTATCAATTTAATCAAGTAATTCCCGTTTCCCATACACTGAAAACAGCTCGGCCGGTGTGGAAACACAGGCGGTCAGTGTATCAGGAGGAGAAGTACCTCACTGCCACCACCTGTTTTTCTTCAGAGGGCAAACCCGGCAGGGCCTGTGCCAGAGCCAACTCCCGTCCCGTTCCCACATTCCCCACGGGATCTCTCTCCCGGCAGCCGCTCCTCAGCACTTTGCCCTCCACGGTCACCTCTGCTCCCAGCAGGAACCAGGAACGGGACCAAGGTCGGCTCCAAACCAGGGACACTTCGGGCACAGCCCCTCCGCATCTTTAATCCCTCCTGCCAGTCATTGTGCAATCACCGAGTTATTTCAACAGGAAGGAAGAGGCTTGAACACCCAACCTACGTTCAGCACTGCAACGAGGTGTTTTGGCAAATCAAAAGTGTTGCAAACGTGAGGAAACGTCACTTGCTCCCATAAATCCTGGAACCTTTTTCCCACTTCTGCTCTTCCCACCACGTCAGCCCCCAGCACATCAGCGCAGTGAGGTGATCAGAGCTCAGGATGGTCCAACACCACTAACCCGATCCTCAGGAGAGCTTCCATAGAATCATCACGGAATCCTGGGATGGTTTGGGGTCAGAAGGGACCTTAAGTCCCCATGGGCAGGGACACCTTCCACCAGACCAGTTTGTTCAGGGCTTTAGTCCTCAAAAGCTTCACCAGAAGCCCAGGTGAAAGGGATGCTTGTGATACTTGGATTATGACTTGTTAAGCTGAGTTCTAGATGGGTTTAGTTTTACTCCTCAGGTGCATCTCAGGAAATAGGATGCAAAAAAATAAAATCTGGAGAGATTTCTTTTCCAAGTGTGAGCAACAGTGCTCAGCTGACATGACTGTTCCAGAGTGAACAAGAAGTCGAGATGAGGTTCCTCAGAGCCAGCTCTCCCAGGACAGGCAGGACCTGGAATCCAAACCACCACGGAGTTAAGTCCCAGGGCATCTGGCAGGTTTTGAACTCATTTCTGTGATCGGAGGTGGCTCCTGAGAGCATCCAGGCTCCGACTGAGCCACGGCAACATCCACACCGAGAATTCCTGCAGTTCCTGGATTCCTGTTAGCAGCCCAGCACTACTGCTGAGCTCAAACTCTATGAACAAGGATGACCTGGGCTGAGTATTTCTGGGGATTTAGTGTCCACACATGCCGGCCAAATCCAAGGGCTCTTGTGGAATATGAAGCATTTCAGGCCTATAAAAACTGACGAGAAATCAATGTTTTGGTGCAAAATTCTGCCTCTTCTCCAGGAGGCAGAGGCTGGCTTAGTCAAAAAGAGATAAAAAAAAAAATCAAATCAACTCTGCTATATCAAGATCCATAATTCATAGCGGTTTGTCGCAGAACACACCCGAGTGCCATCAATATTTTAAATATTGAGCACAAAACTGGCTGTCAAGTGCAAGTCAGCAATTTCCTGGTGCCTCCCTGCCGGGGACAAAGTCATCAGGCCCAGCAGAACCTGGAGGAGCCTTTTGAGCAGAGAGTTTGTTTGACTCTGTTACATATTTTATTTGAAACACAAGATGTGTTTGCAGGAGCAAACCAGCCAGGCTTTGCCAACTGACAAAAAGAGTCAGCCGGCTGCCTCTGCTCATTATTAAACAGAAAAAATGATTTCATCACGCCAACATGAGGCTGTATATGTTTATTCATCGTCAGTAATTTTTGTACACAAGGCAAATATTAATAGCTGAAAGGCAACACTTTTGGAGAGTATGTACAGAGCAATGTACAAGCAACTGTAAGAGGTTTGAAACTATGAATTGATTTAACCGTTTTATAAGAAAGAAGTGATGCTTTTTCTTCTAGGACCTCCCTTAGAAATAATTTATTGCCAATCTTAAACTAAAGCAAGGAGAGAAAAAAAAAATTTACAATAAAAAGTAGTCCCTGGAAAGTTTATAAAAAGTTAAACATATAAAATTGTAAGCCACAAACATTTATACAAAGCTAATACAAATCTTGGTTTTGTTAAAGATCTATGAGGTTGTTATAAAATATATTTTTACATAAAGGCTTCACGTAAGGTAAGCTCTCACTGCTACTGAAAGCGCAGGAAAGCAGTTTTAAATAGTCTGCAATTCAACTTATTTTCAAGTACAACGCAAAGAAATTGCAAAATGGCACTGTATTGCAATGCTGTGTAATTAAAAACTATGTTAATGGTACCATCAGAGAGACAAGACCTGTAAAGGGAACTGGTGAACGATTCAGCACGGCAGGAGACTTCCGTGGGCGCGGATCAGGAGTGGCGCGTCCTGGGAGAGGGACTGCCAGGAGGATGATCCTGGAACAGGGATTGCCAGGGGATGTTCCTGGGAGAGGGACTGCCAGGAGGATGATCCTGGAACAGGGATGGCCAGGGGATGTTCCTGGGAGAGGGACTGCGAGGAGGATGATCCTGGAACAGGATTGCCAGGGGGATTCTCCTGGAAGAGGGATTTCTGGGGGATGCTCCCGGAAGAGGGACTGCCAGGGGATTCTCCTGGAAGAGGGGTTGCCAGGGGATGTTCCGGGGAGAGGGACTGCCAGGGGATTCTCCTGGAAGAGGGGTTGCCAGGGGATGTTCCGGGGAGAGGGACTGCCAGGGGATTCGCCTGGAAGAGGGATTGCCAAGGGATGCTCCTGGAACAGGGATTGCCAAGATCTGTAGAGCGTAGTGGAGGGACAGGGTGTAGATCTCGGTGGTCGGCGTGTCATGGGGAAAAAAAAGGGAGAGGGACTGCGAGGAGGATGATCCTGGAGCAGGATTGCCAGGGGGATTCTCCTGGAACAGATATTGCCAGGGGGATGCTCCTGGAAGAGAGACTGCCAGGGGGATTCTCCTGGAAGAGGGAGTGCCAGGGGATGCTCCTGGAACAGGGGGATTCTCCTGGAACAGGGATGCCAGGGGATGCTCCTGGAACAGAGATTGCCAGGGGGATTCTCCTGGAACAGGGATTGCCAGGGGAATTCTCCTGGAACAGGGATGGCCAGGAGGATGATCCTGGAATAGGGATTGCCAGGGAATGCTCCTGGGAGAGGGATTGCCAGGGGGATTCTCCTGGAACAGGGATTGCCTGGGGATTCTCCTGGAAGAGGGATTGCCAGGGGATGCTCCTGGAACAGAGATTGCCAGGGGATTCTCCTGGAAGAGGGATTGCCAGGGGGATGCTCCTGGAACAGGGATGCTCCTGGAACAGGGATTGCCAGGGGATTCTCCTGGAACAGGGATTGCCAGGGGATTCTCCTGGAACAGGGATTGCCAGGGGGATGCTCCTGGAGGAGGGATTGCCAGGGGATGTTCCGCTGGCCGTGGGCAGTGTGGGACAGCTCAGGCTGGGGGCTCGGAGCTGCTCCCACACAGGCTGGGATCCACCAGGAACACCGGCCCCAGCGCAGGGTCAGGAAGCTGGGAACACCCACCCACCCCACCACTTTGCTGGAATAATGCTGATGGGCAAAATTTAAAGCTATCTAAAAACAAGTCCCATAAACAACCTTTTGAGATCAACTTGACTTTTTTTTAAGAGCAGTTATTCTAGAAGAAAGCTGAAGTTTCACACAAACTGATGGCTTATGCTCCCACGTACAATATACAGAAAAAAACCAGCAAAAGTTTTAAAGCCCTGATGAACAGCCACAGTTTTTAGGTATCAATCATCCCAGTTGAACACTCTGCAGCAGGGAACAGTCGCTAAAACACCAATTTCACCTTCAAGTACAGCTTGTACAGCACAGTGGTTTATCTCCATATGGTCAGTGATCTTTTGAACACAGCTCACTCCAGCAAAGAGAACTAAGGATTTTGGGAAACTTGATTTTCTGGAAAACTTCACTTTCTACCTGCCTTCCCACCCTCACTAGGAATACATCCCAAACTTGTACCACAGACTGGTTTCCAGGAGGAAGCTTCACTCTCACCACCAAACTCTAATTCTGGTTGCTTCAGGACAAAACTCAAGTCTGTTCAGAGCATCAACCCTTCAGCTCTTGTACCAAATTTACGTCCTGCTATAAACAAATGATATTTAGAACCAAATCTAACAGGAAACACAACAGTCCAAGGTGCGCTCCAGTCAGGGAGCTCGTGAGGAGTGAGCCTGAAGATGGCCAAGGGCGCTGATTTGGGGTTTTCTGGCTGTAGGATAACACAGGAACCATGTAAACAGGAACATCTGGGTGCGCTGCCTCACCCCTCTGAAGAGCTGGGAGTGGGAAACCCGAGTGATTTGACTCAGTTATCTCATTCAAACAATTCATTTCTGCCTGAGATTCACATAGTGCTTTATCTACCAGGGCCTACAAGTGACCCAGCATTGGGGTCCCCCTCGCTCTCTTACAGGCCCTGGGGTTCACAGGGAGAGTGATCCGGAAGGACTAAAACCAGGGATTTTTGTGGTGGTTCTGAGGAGAAGCTGCTGAGGATTTCCCCCACTTCAGCTAAGGGCAGAAGTGCCCGCTGCCTCGGCAATCCTGGCTACATCCTTAGACTGACATCAGTTTTGAGGGTCTTCAGTAAATTAACAGGTTCCATTGACAAAAAATTCATCAACACTTCACATCAATTAGTTCAGACAAATCCCTGGTACTCACCCTATCATTCACTACCAGTCTTTAGCCTTTTCTGCAATCATCTGGTCTGACACCCTCCGAAACACCTACTGCAGACCTCTCCAAATCAACTGTTTTAATCAGAGGTAAGTCTCTTTTTTGAAAAGACACTTGTTCAGACAACTGTCAGCAAAGGAAAAAACCAACCCAACTCCTCCTCTTGTTGACAGCCAAGGGCATGGATTTGTTTTCTGCTTTCCAAGACTGGACTTGGAGGCCACCAGAGGCTTGTGTCTGCTCATGGAGCATTTACAGCCCAGCCACATCAAGCACAATCCTTCTCTGAAGAGGGAAAAGGAGAACTTCTGCTCCCATCACAGGTGTGCTGTCCAGACCTCAAAAGAGCCTCACCAGCCTTTCCTGAGGTCTCTGCTTCATCCTCCTTCTTGAATTGCTCACATATAACCTGAACACACCAAATCAGAAATAATCTATGTCCAGTAGAGGCAAAATATACATTAAATATCCCCATCTAAGATTCTCTTCATCCTCCTGACATCAGTGCTGCATCCAGACTTTAGGATTACATTCAGACTCTGCACTGACTTCTCCCAAGCTCTTTTCAGAATTCTTTCCACCCCAAACGGTGCCTGATCACCAGAATTGCAGACTAACCTATGACTATTCACTGGATGATATAAAAAAATAGAGGTCTTTCGAAGCACCTAACTAAAAAAAATACACTGTTCCCCTTCTGCTGCCAGGAGAACGAGGTACAGAGATGTTAATACAACTTACAATCACAGTAAGAAAAGGCTAAGTTCAGGAGACAGGCAGCTTTCCTATGTCCTGGCAGGGCCACTGCTCCCAGCAGTGACACCACCACGCCACTCCCCTCTCGTGGGATGTCAATAAAAATGTATTCAAGGATTGGCCACCAGCATGATCCACAGGAATTGGCCAATTCCATGGGGCGAAGTGGCAGCTGAACTGCCCACATCACACTACAGCCTGGGGGAAACATGGTAGGGACACTGATTTTTAGATCACAACCTCACTCTCTTCTTGCAGTGTGCTGTGGGGTACATCATGATTGCTTTAATTTAATTATTTTTCATTATTATTATCTTTTTTTTTTTTAATCACATGGCAATGCTAACAACTCCCCACAAGAAAAATAAACATAAACTTCAATAGAACTTTGGGTTAATTAGTCACAAGCAGCACTCTGGAAGATGCTGTGCAACCTATGTGGCTCAAGTACACTTAGGATTGCTTAGACCCAACTGGAAAGTCTCAGAAAGAACCTCATCAGCTGAAGCACGTTCTGCTGGGACACGTTCTTTAATTTTTTGAGAAGAAAACATTCATCTGCACGGTGTCAGCTACACAAGGCCTCTGCTGGGAATTCATAAGGCCACTGAAAATGCCAGAGGAGGACAGAACACAAGGAGGCACTTAGGTTTGCAAGCCCTTCTCTCCCTCACCAAACGCTCCTGCCTCAGAGGAGGTACCTGGGAAGGAGGCAGGGAGTCCAAATAAACCAGTGCTAAGTTAAAGCGCTTCGAGAACAGGTGACCCACAGGTAACATCTGCTACCTCCAGGTAACATCTGGTCAGTGAAGATAAAAAACACAAGCTGGGCCTGCTCCCCCCTTCCCACACCAGAACGCCAAGAGGATTGATCAGAGTGCTCTGTGCTTTGCCACGGCTCCAGGGCGTGCGACGCCTCGGAGCGAATCCGTGTACTGTGCCAACCACTAATCCCTCCTCACTGGACTCAGCACTTCCCGACAGAAATCTCTGAAACTCCTGATTTGACAGATTTTTAAAGCATCTCCTATTCCAACCCAACGCCATGATTTATGCTTAAACAGGAAGTACGTTACAGCCAGGAACCCGCGCTTCAAAGAGATGATTCCAGCAAGGGATTGGATGGGATTTCTAACCAAAAACAGACCTGAGAAATCATAAGTCAGCTACGGTATCACAGTCTTTACAATGAAGTTAGATGTGAAAAGTTTCTCTCTCCCCCCACACCTTAAATTACTGCCACAGTCTAATAATTGCAACAATTTCACTGACGTTTGGACTTGGAATTCTGGATTTTCTAGGATAATACATATGTTTGTAAAAGGTCAAATTTACCACTTTACAGGTAACTTAGACATAGGTCTGCTATAAAATTACAACTTGAGTCAACTTGAAGCTACACTGGAAGAGATTAAGCCTGAATTTCTGCAGAAATTGGCAATAATGTGTTCAGCAGCAGCTTTTAGCCACATATCAAGAAGTCTGACAGGATCTGGATTTCTCTACTCCTGCTGTAAACTTCTAGTTAAAAAAACAACACACAAGAGTTACTGAAACAAAACAGTCTTTTTGCACATCACTGTAACATCAGCTGCTTGAGGTTGTCGTGCAGGATGGTATCCTTAACATCACGGAAAACTAGCCGGATGTTCTCTGTGTTAATAGCAGTGGTGAAGTGGTGGTACAGCGGCTTCTGCTGCTGGTCCCGGCGTTTCGTGCGAAAACAATCCACCAGGAATTTTTGGACATCTGTTAAGCAGTGGGGATCCCCTTCGAACTCCGGGAAATAGTCTTTGATGCTGACTTTCTGTACTTTTTCCTCAAGCAAGTCCGTCTTGTTCAAGAAGAGGATGATGGAGACGTTGCTGAACACCCGGTTGTTGACTATCGTTTCAAAAATGTTCAGGGACTCCGTGAGGCGATTTGTCTGCCGGTCCTCCATGAGCACTTGGTCGAATTCGCTGGAGGACACGAGGAACAAAATCGACGTGACGCTGTCGAAGCACTCGAACCACCGCTTCCGTTCCGACCTCTGCCCACCCACATCGACCATCTTGAAAGGGACGTTTTTGATCTCAAAGTCGTACTCGTGAATCCCTTTGGTCGGCCTTCGTGCCAGCAGGATATCTTGCTGTGAGGGAAGGTAATCCTGCAAAAACAAGGAGAGTTTTCTGGTTAGCTGAGCTGCAGTGGAGAGAGCAGCTGGCACAGGGACAGCAGGAGGTTTGCAATAAAGAGACACGGATGTGGATTTCCATGCTAACATTGGAGCTTTTGGGAAAGAGCTGGAGTCCAAAGCAGGAAACACACCCAACATTAAATCAGAAGTACCCCAAAGAACTTAGGCTTTCCCTTTGCCACATGACTCAGATCCATAACCAACCTGGGAGGTGAACCAGCAATTCCTCACGCCAGTTTCCCTCATTCTGGCTCACTTTATGCTTCCTTCATTCTCTTCCCACAACGCTGGCTGCCAACACTGCAACGCAGCAAATGGGTTCTAAAACAGGTTTCTCAACCCAATAACTATGGGATATCCCATGCCAGCTGTGGGCTCTCCAGTCCTCCCGTGCTCTCCTGCATGACTGCTTCCAGAAACAAACCAGCTGCTCCACTTAAATAACTTTAAAGCAATCAATTATGCCTGAAAATGAAAACCCAAGCAACTTCCTGTGTTTGTGCTATGCATCTTTGCATCCTGCTGTATCAGTGCACACTGGTGAGCTTGTTTTGTCCAAAATTTACTGTGCAACGAGAAGAACAGGGGAAGAAACTGAGAGCTGGGGACAGCAGTGCCTTTCCAGCCTGGGGGGCACAGGCAGTTCTCCAGCCCACCTCTCCCCAGAATTTAAGCGGCATTCAAGACATTTTTTTTTTTGATTGTTACACGAACATCAATGGATGCAGATGCTCCAGGAAGAGGAATTCTTGTCAGCTTCTGAGCGTATGAAATTCAACACTTGGTTTGGGGACTTCTTCATTCCTGGAATTACTCTTTTGTCTGTGGTCCAAGCCTTTCTGCTATCTGCAAAGTGCATCTCCACCACACAGCTGCCTGTGCTGGACTTTAAAATCTTGTTGTTCACTTGTGATGGAAACTCTTCCTCACATTTTTCCAGCATTTCTCACAACTCCAGAGAGCGTGATTTAGATTTTGGAATTTCAGTCTCTTTTTAAGAAGTGAATGATCTATGATCTTCCTTTGACAGTGCCAGTTCCCACACTTGGAGCTTTTATAAAGATGTGTAAAAGACCATGGTCCAGAAAGTCTGATTCAACCAGTCAGCTGGGTGGGGGAACAAGCACGCAGCACCATGGCTACTTCAGTACTTGTACCCCAAGTTTAAGGCAGCTGGGCAAGTTCAAGCCACAAAAATTAAATTTAAAAATTATGAAGAGTGCAACATTCCAAAAACTCGAGGATCACTTTGCTTTACCCTCTAAGTTCCAAAGTGAAACTAGAGAGGGACGGCTTTGTCTGAGCTCTGGGTTCCTTTTTCCGAGCTGCCCATGACTAAGGCACTGATTTTTATCGTGGCACGAATTACAAAGCAGCTCTGAAGCACAGGCTCCCCACCCTGCAGCCTTTGCTGCAGCTCTGTTACACATCCAAACCCCGCACCACCGAAACCTGGAGGAGAGGAAAACTGCTAAAGCAACATCGAGTTCTCTCCAAACTGAGCAAAACAGGTGCTGCCACCCTCTTGTCTGATTAATGAACAACTTTAAAGGGTGGTAAGACTTTTCCCTTTATTAAATGCATCTTGGGTCTCTTCTAGAGAAATTACAGAGGAAAACAATCACAAAACCAGTGCAGAGACTGTATGAAATGTCACTGGGCACATGTGAAGGGATTTTGAGCAAAGCTGACTGTCAACGTGTAGGCAAGAGTGCCACAGGTGCAACACTTATTCCACCTTCCAAATGGGAATGTATATTCTTTTGGTTTTCAGGAAGTTAGTCTCAACTTCTCAGAACAAAACCAAAAAGCCTTAGGAAAGCTCAGGAGTGACTGAAATTATAAAATTACATAAATAAATAAAACCAACTAATAGAATAGGCAAAGCCATATGCACCTTCAATACTGAAACGAGGGCACAAAGCAAACTCTCCTGGGAGCTGGCCTGTAATGTTTATTCTGCAAAGCTTTCAAGAACAAGGAGCTTATCCCTAGAATTCCTGACAAATTCCCTCTCGAGTACTATTACTCATTGAAAATTCCTTCCACACTTGCAGCCCCAAAGAGAATCCTTTCAAGTGCTTTCAACTTCTACAAGCACAGAAGACCTACCACGGAACTAGGTATCTTCAGGGTCTCTTCCACCCCAAACCATTCCATGTTTTATCCTGGATATTGGCTACTCTGATGCAACAGGCAGCAAAAGAGGGCTCTGTGAGTTCAGTGCTGCTATCCAGCCATCATCTGGCTACAGGAAACCAACCACAACAACTCCCAGGAACTCCCCCAGTATTTTAGTTACTTTTTGAAGGACAATTATGCTTTCTCCCTCATGCCCAGATCCCTGGGATACAAGCAGCTTGCCCCTTTCTCAGTGTTGATCCCATTCTCCATTTCTGAAGACTGCAGCATCAGGTGAGTATTTTCCTTGGGTGGCACTGAGTATTATTTTCAAAGTTCTTCCAATGTTTTGCCATTGTCAATAAGTGGTTTTTTCCCCTCAAGCACCCTCACATTGATACAGATTTGGAACATGTGCTTTCTTCCTGATTTTCCTATCTCCTTTCCTCAAACTCACTGCAGTCTGCTTCTTCTAAAGGAGCTCCTTTGGTTATCAGTAGCTCTTTTGGCTATCACATCACTGTTTGCCTAGCTCAAATTACAATTTAAGGCATGACTAAGATCCAATCACGAGCTGGAAAGCCAAGTCTCTCCGTGAGGTATTTTGGATACATACAGTCTGCACTGGCAGTTGAAATAGCAACACAGAGTTGCAAGGAATCCAGGAGATCCCACGCATGTCTGCCTGTCAGATACTCTTATTTTGCTGATCTGATTAAATCTGAACATTAAGTTCTTTTCCCTCAGTGCTGTTATCAGCTCCCTTTTGGCAAGAGGCACATGAATTGCAGATCTATGTGTTTATAAGCAATTTAGATGCAAGTCAGCCCAGCTGCATCAGATAAGAACAAATACTTTTATTTACAATTTGAGGAAACAATCATTAGACAATCTTGCATATAGATAAGAATAAACCTATCAAGTCTTTCACTAACTTTTTGCCTCAAAGATTTAACACTTTCTACAACAGCAGATCCTGATGAAACCTTCTGATTCTCAACACCATTTGGTCCAACTTGAAGCCAGAAAAGCCGTAATTCAGAGCACTCCCACAGCAATATCAGACCTGCAGTAAGCGTTTCTATATATAAAAATATTTTAAAAACCCAACTACTGACTAAGTGTCACACTTGAATCAAAGAATGGACCTAAGTTTCTCCATGAAGAACTTTGAAATGGAGCTGCAAAACTCTACCCAATATTATTGGGGAAAAACCTAAGCCCTTTGAAACTCAAAGGCACTGGATTCCAAGACCACTCACGAGAAATCCACCAGTGGCAGAGAGTTTAGCAGCTCGTTAGAGTAAGTGCAGTTCTCCTCCTAAGTGCAAGTCTTATAACTTGAGACCAAATCCAAATTCAGACACCAAGTGCTGGAGCTCTCAAGCCAGAGATCTGGGGAGCACAACGACCACCAGTGCTTTAGTTAGAACAACGACAGTTCAAAGCAGAAAAAGAGTCTGGCTTAAAATTTAATCTGTTACAAAGAAAAATGAAATTAAGCATGATGTAACAGGGTTTCACTGAGGTGGTTTGGATTCCTTCATTTGTTACCATCAGCTGGGAATGACCATGGAGAAACTGCCTCCCCACAGAGTTCAAGCACCATATTCCATTTTAAAGGCAGTTTTTCCACATGCCATTCCTGCAATCCACAACTGATGAGCATCAGCACATACCTTCATTACTCAAGCACTAATTAACAGTTCTATTAAAAAAGTATTCTGCAGAAATTTCAGTTTTTTCCCCAGAGAAAACAGACTTTATTCTTTACTGAGTTTATGTTAAAGTAGATATTCCTGGAAGGTACCACTGACCTGTGACTGATTTAACTCAGAGTTCCTAACTGGACACGTAACCCCAAACCCAGTTGTTTTGGGATGTCATCTAGTGTTGAAAAGCTACTTTAACAGTCTCCTGACTGGCCAAGCATTTGTAACTTGTTTTTCGTTCCATTTTGACAGAAGGATTATTTCCAGAAAGTCTCCTGGCCCTTGCACAGCGCCGTGTTTTTGAGATGTCAGTGATGAACTGCTGAGATAATGCGGCAGTCTGAGTTAACTAAAGACAAAGTTATTGGAGTAGACACTAATTACATTTCATCTATTTAAAACCCAGAGATCACAAAGACTACTTAAAACTCAAGACTGGAAAGAAAAATAAAAAAAGGACTTACTTGTTCTCCAAGTTTATCCAAGTTGTCCAAGAAATACTTTACAGATTCCCCCTAAAAACAAATCAAACAGTTATTTAAATAAGCGACATCCTTGATCTCAATAGTTTACATTCTGAAGTCTAGATAATTTATCGAAACCTACATTTAAGTGTTGTAAGCTTTAATCACTGCCATTTTTAAAAGCAGCTATCCTAAGAACACAACTGATGATTTATTCTTAGGCCAGTTAATATTTAATCTTAAAAGCATAAAAGGCACATTTATAATAATCACATTCTTTCCAAGTTTAGACTTGATAAATAAATCCAAGTGTTATCCACAGGGAGCATCAATGAAGCAGCCACACCTTCACTATGAAAAGAAACATTCAATTCCTCTGAGGCTTTGCAGAGTGTGCACACACAGGCATTCAGGTACAGGGATTAATCACTGGAGAAAGTTCATTTATACTGCAGTGCCACAGGACTCATTCCCACAGGTACTTCCCCGGAGCACAGTGAATGATGAGCAAAACACAGCATGAGAAACCACAACAGACAAAGCATTTTCCTCAAGTTTCCCATCAGACACCAAGCTGGGCCAGAACATCTTACTCTGAGTGATGAGCAGAGCTCCAGGCTGCTGTGCAAGATATCACGTTTACTATCCAGGTTATCTTCTGGATTCTGTCCTGGCCAAGGGTAACTGCAGTTTTTAATCCCTCCAGAAATGCGGAACTCAAGGTTTTTTCACGGTAAACCTGAACCACAGCCAACCCTGCAGAACTCCATCCAGGAGTTCTGGGACTAAGGAGGAATTCTTCCATGGATACTGTTGCACCCGAGTTCACTTTCAGTAGGAATGTACTGATGGAATTCACTGCAGAGGAAAGCACCTTTTCAAGGTTCTCAGCATCCTCACAGAAGCACAAATCTGCTTCCTCTTGGAAGCTCTTAATTGCCAGCTGTAACTTATTCATTTTACAGTAAGTGCAGAAGAGAAACCATCTGTGTTTTCACTCTGCAGGTGGAAGAGCAGCAATTCTGGCTGAGTTTTCTCGATGAGAAAATCAAGCAGCATCTGAGGCCGGGGTGACTACACCTAATGCAGACAAGTGAATTAGGATGGGAGCTACACCCTGATAATGACTTCCCCTCACTTCAATCTGAACTCTGCAAGCTTCTCTAGGAGGAGTATCAAACCTCACTATTCAACTGTGTCATCTAAGCATCTACCCTGAGCAGAGCAGGGTAAGTAACAGACCAAAAAGGGTTCTGGCAGACACATCAGCAAGGTACCTATGCAAGTTTTCCAGGCACTAGAATAAGTTACATAATACAAGTTAGACACCACACCTTTAAGTGTGCAATTTGAACATCAACATTTAATGAGGCAAGACTGGGGCTCTGGTTGGAACACGCCTCGTGCTCCACACACCTGCAGGGAGAGAGCCCAACACACCTCTACTATCTTATTTTACCTCCTGTTTGGCTCAGGTGTCCTGATTTTCTCTGGGGTGACAAACTGCAGCAGTAACACCATTTTAGTGGCACACAGCAGCAGCTGCCTGCAATGACAGCAGTATCGTATCTTTTCCAGCATCTGTTCTAGCCTCAATCCTCTAAAGGAGGTGCACAGGGAAGAGCATTCCTATTTCACAGAAAACAAACAACCCTGATGCACAAATCCATCGAGCTTCCCAAGAAGGAGTAACAGGATCAGAATTCAGGCCTTCCAAGTGCTAAAACCACTGTCTATAGCCGAATATTAAGGCAAAATAAAATGTAAGGTCAGATTTAATTTCTTTTTTAGGTGCCAATAGGACCTGGCAACCTTCCCTTCCCCACAGGGCTGGCTACATACCGATCAGCCAGATTTCTGACTCAGTAAGAGCAGGTATTTATTTTAGAATACCTGGGCCTCAGAGGCTGAATTTGTGTGTGTGTGCATACAAACATGCATTTTAATATTAGACAGCTTTTTAATGCTACTTACAGCAACACCTACTCCCTAAAGAAGCATTAACTCTGCAGTTAATGTGTAAGTTACTACCTCTCCTTTAAGTCCCAGGGCTTGCTGCTGCTGCAATGGATTGAGCAGTTGGAGCAGACAAGCAAACCACAGCTCAGAAAGGTCATGAAACATCCCCATGAGCAGCTTTCCAAAAGAGGGGATTTCCTGAAATCACAAATGCAAAACACACAGGCCTGCAGCGACAGCAACACTGCAAAGCCATGCATCCAACAGCAAAGTCACTGCCAGGGAACACTGAGGTGCCAGTGCCACTTCTGGGCTGTCACCTGTCAATGGCAGGCAAATATCAAGGTGGCCATACTGAAACTCAAGAGACTGAGCTATTAAACCCATCAGTTACAACACAGCACAGCTCATAAAGCAGAGACATTCCAGCTTCCCTCCTCCACACCACTCAGCTGCCTGGGCTCTCCCCTCATGAAAATCTGTTCAGACAGCAAGTGCTGTCAACATGACTCAACTCTGTAACCAAGGGTAAAAGTTGCTCATTCACTGTTTTTTACCAATCTGCATACCAATTAAAAAACCTGGAACAACTTCAAACTCATCATCTCTTCCATCCCATTCCAGCCACCTGTCCATACCACACATCTACAACCCAGGGCCCTGAGCAGTAGCACTTTTCTGTCTATCAGCAGGCTGAGCTCTGCTAACTACAGACACTCCTGAACAGCAAACCACCTCGCTGAACAGACCCTTATCAGAACGCACTACTGGAGAAACAGAAAATTTTGACCCATTTAAACAAGCTTCAAAGAGGCAGCATTACAAAGCAGCCAAGCTTCAATCCCTTCCCAAAGGGTGAAGTTTTTTATTTTATCCAATAATGAAGAGAAACACACTGAAAAACTCAGCACACGACAGCTGCGGAAAGCCTTTGATGCCACCTATTTTTAAAAACCAGTTAGAAAAGGATCCATTCACATCCCTGTACAACAACAGCTCCAAAGACGGTATCTGTGTTAGGCTGCTTTTTCTTGGTACATAGAGAATCAGATCCCACTCAGTAAATCCATGACAGTGACCATATTTAAATAGGTGTCACCTAAAATTTCCCTTCCAACAAACTGTAAACTCTCTGGTTTACCCAACATGACTAGAAAAAAGAAACTGGGTTTCCCCGCTCTGTCCCACTAACTCCAGTGTGGCTCACCATGTCCAGCCCTGCCACGTGGCTGCTCAGCAATCACTCTGTGGTGCCACACCACAAAGGAGCCACACCAAGGGCAAAATCTAGACAA
Source organism: Callaeas wilsoni (assembly GCA_013398955.1). Classification (NCBI taxonomy): domain Eukaryota; kingdom Metazoa; phylum Chordata; class Aves; order Passeriformes; family Callaeidae; genus Callaeas; species Callaeas wilsoni. The sequence continues at coordinate 18,704 of VWPU01012794.1, read as the reverse complement.
AACTGAGAAACTGAAGGATCTGCCCCATAAAAAACCCCACAGTTCTCCATTGCACTCCTGCTGTCTTCACACCCCTGTTCTGTGAGCACATAGGACGGAAATTTAAAGATTAGCTAAAAATACAGTGATGTCCCCAGCACAGGAAGGACCTTGACCTGTTGGAGGGAGTCCAGGAGAGGCCACCAAGCTGATGACAGAGATGGAGCACCTCTCCTGTGAGGAAAGGCTGAGAGAATTGGGATTGTTCAGCCTGGAAAAGGGAAGGCTTTGGGGTGACCTAACTGTGGCCTTCAGTACCTGAAGGGAGCACACAGGAAAGATGGAGAAACTATTTACAAGGGTCTGGAGGGAGAGGACAGGGCAGAATGGCTTCACACTGACAGAAAGTAGGTTTAGATTGGCTGTTAGGAAGAAATTCTTTACTCTGAGGATTCTGTGGCACTGGCACAGGTTGCCCAGAGCTGTGGATGCTGCATCCCCGGAAATGTTCCAGGCCAGGCTGGACAGGGTTTGGAGCAACCTGTGACAGTGGCAGGTGTCCCTTCAAACCATGCTATGGTTCTGTGTGACAGTCTTGAAGGAGCCACAGGAGAACCTTCTTTTTTAAAAGCAGATGAACCCTTTGAAGCAATATTTACAGCTGAGCAATTTGGAAATGCAGATCTCTGAAGGTCAGCAATGATACTGGAGGAACCAACCATCCCATGGAGCCCAACTCATCCCCTGCCCACTTCTCCTGCACTTCAAGCACAGCCCGAAGATGCCAACACAAGAGAGAAAATCCAACACAGGCTTGGGCACTAAAGCAAACTTCTTGAGCACACCCCAATACAGCAGAATAAACAACCTACACACCAGCTTCAAAGACCTTCTGGTGTTACAGGAGTATGCTTTGGCTGTTTTAAACTTTATTAAATCCTATCGGGATATCAGATTTTTAATCATTCTCTTTGGAATGCTTGAGAAAGACGTCCTTTTTTGTTCAGATGGAATATACATGTCTCAGCTGCGGCCCTTCAGCCTCCTCCTGATTCAGAAATGCATGTAAACCACAGGAAGTTGACTGTTAAGTAACTTTATTCATAACTGTCAACTATTCCATTTTCAGAAAGGTTTGAGTCAAACCAGCCTGTGTCTCCTGGAGCCCTGTGATCCTCCCTGACACAGCCAAACCACTTCATCATGAATTTACAAGAAAACACCGAAATCTTACTCCTATCAAGGTGCCTGACGTTACCACAACGGCTTCACCTACAACTCTGCATTTAACTACCTGTTAAATGAAATATCTTGAGTTTTATAATTCATTCATTCTACAAAGACATGGTTACAGCACAGCTGGTCATTCAGCTGTAGGCCAACACCTGCTGGTGTGGTCACCTGCAGCGAACCAGAGCAGGTATCTTTTATGAAGAAAACACTGCACAAAGATCACTGTCTGGTTACTGCCTAAAGCAAAGTAACCACAATAATATTTTTGGGGGAGGGAAGGAAAGAAAAAACCCAAAAAAACAAGACTACATGAAACACACAACAGATGAACACATCTTTTAAACCCAGGAAGCACCAATTTATTTGGTTTCCATGCAAACAATGTCAGCAATCTAAATATGATTTGTTGAAACCTTAGCATAGCCAAATGGCTTTTTAGCTCTTCTAGGGGAGCAGGGACACTGCATTTTTTCCACTAGCAATTGCTTAAAAAAGAAAAAAAGAGATCGAGAAAAAGCATCAAATAAAGATTTAGTCATCGCAAGGTTTAAAGAAAGAAACAATTTATCAAACCATCTAGGTTTGGCTGCAAGTTCAGTGGAACATACTGAACTGACAAGGCTTATTAAGTATCTGAAATAATAAATCATATATTTTAAGAAAATAGAAGATATAACTTACTAGGTCTATATTAGAACTTTAAGAGCCACCATTTTCTCTTCCTGACCTTACCGGAATTTCTTGAAAAAGAGAAACAAATATTTCCTATTATATTTAATTAAAAACCCACAAAAACACAAGAAACAAAAACACCACCTAAAATAAGCTTTTTTTACAAGCCTAGTTTAGACTAAGAACAGGTAACTGCAGTGTTTTTAGGCTGGTGTGTACATGCCTAAATTTGCAAACCAAACCAAGCATAACACTGGAGATTCAGCTTGAAAGAAGATGATGGAGAAATAAGCAGAGTCTGAAAATTCTGCATTTTACAGCACCTAGTAATGCTTACAGCACACACTTCATTACGTACAGGGTGTTCTGCTAGAGGCTTAACCCAGGAAAATCCATATCTGAGGATTCTGGCAAAGGAAAGAATCTCTAACAACCTTTATTTTCTTGCCACCCCATCCTAAGCTGATTCAAAAGAAGGCTGACTGCAAATCAATACTGCTGCCACTGAAGTTTTAGCAGATGTCTTCCGAAATGACAGCAATAAACAGGGATAATGAATGGAGAAACATTTCAATCAAGGCAATCAATGCAGATTCCCAGTGGGAGGGAGATTAGAGGGCACAACCTCCTCCACCCAAACAGGGAACATCCACAGCATTACACAAAGGAGGGAGATGATCCAGATGATATATTTATGCCATGAATGCATATCCTAATTACATTAATGAGCTCAAATCCACAACTGTCTTGATTGTCAGACCAGCAGGTTTAACCAAGTCTCATGTCGAGACATTCAACTGGTTTGGTCTCTTTTGCTGGTCTCAGACTTGGAGGTAAATGAAACAATCTTGGTTCCTTCACAGCTTTCAGGTTTCCACAATTTCTCTTCCCAGTGCTTTCTGAAGAGGATTCCTCTTTCAAACATGCCCCAGTCAACAGACTGGGACAGAACTTGCCCACATTCATACCTATAACTTGTTTACTCTAAGAACTAAACTTTAAAAAGATACTTTCCCTATTTTAGAGCAGCAATCCAGCAACTTGATTGGTATCTCCTAAGGTGAGGAGAGACAATGTATTTCTGAATTGCCACTCCATGCTCTAATAGTTGGTTTAACACTCGCTCTTCAAGCAGTATTAGCAGCATTTTGGAGGTTTACAATAAGCATACACAAAAACTAATTTTTAATAATGGTGCTGAAGGTATCTGGGGAAAAAGGTCCAGGTAAGCAGTAGTATATTTAATTCCCAAACTGCAAGTCTGGGTCAAAATATTTGAGTGTGCACCAACACAAAACACATTTCCCTGCGAGAGGTTTCCTTTCTCTAAGCGTTAATTATGGCAAAATTATGTTAAAACCAGGACAAAGTGGCACTGCCACCAAAGCACAGCAGTCCCCATTTGTGCCCACACGAGCATTACTGCAGCCAAGTGCTCCGTGTGAAAATGTCTTAGAGTGATCCTATAACAATACTGTATTCCCCATCGCCTGCTTGATTTCTAGGGTACCTTTAAATTACAAAAGGAAGGAAAAAAAGCCAAAAAACTCTTCAAAACAGCTAGCTTAAGCTTATAACTAAAATGTTTTACATTCTTTTCTCTCCCAATTCTAACAACATTTAGTTAGTTGAAAAACTTTTGCTCTCTAGTCTCTTCGGCTTTCAGCGGAGAAGAGACTGTGATCTGCCTCAACGACTTCTTTTCCTTTTTAAATTATTTTTAACTTACTTTTCATCCAAAACCAGCTGTTGTCTCCAAACCTACTCAACAAAACCCTCCAAAAAATATCGTCAAACCCTACCCGGCCAACCCGGCCCAGCGTAAAACTGCAAGTTCTACCTACAAAAAAACTCTAAAATCCATAGTCCTCTTTTAAAAAACAAAAAAGAAAGTTTCAATATCCTTTTTCCCCCATGACAGAGAAAAAACTCTGTTTGTTAAATAAATAGGTTTTTTTCACTTTCACTCAAAAAATTATTTTCCCAAACCCGTAAAAAAAAATACTACCAAAGTCTACTTGCCTAGCAGGCAAGAAAAAAAAAAAAACAACACCCGTCTTAAATTATTTCCTCCTCAATTTATGTCCAAACCAACACAGAAACTAACCCCAAACGCCCCAAAACTGATGGGCAAGCTGCTAGAAAATGGCACTGCTGCCTGTGGCAGCACGAATGGACCAGCCTTGAAAGGGCTGAAGCACAGACAGTGTGTGTCACGACCAGACATCTCAGATCTCCCAGCTTCTTTCTCTCCAGCTCACCCATTTGAATAGTCATTTAAACCCGATCTGCCCATTTCCAGAGATAAAATTCAGCACATGGGGATTAATTCCTCTTTCTCTGTGAGAACAGCGAGTTCAGACACAGTTGCTGATACAGGAGTACAAAATAATGCTGCTCCTCATCAATACGCATCACAAATGCGTCACAGCTCAGCCCAGCTCTGAGAGCACAGACCTATTTCCCCTTTCCAGCGCTCGCTGCGTGAGGCTCCAGCCGCGTTTGCCTTTTTTCAGAGCCATCAGGACTGCGTCACGCGGGGTAGAAGTGAAACCTGCCTCGTGTTTGGTCACACAAACTTGAGTATCTGTCCTAAAAAAAGGAAAGGTTCGAGTCCTGACTCAGAAGCCATCTTTTGTAAAACCTTTCGGAGGCGGAGCAGAATTTGTGTTGGGAACAGCTGGATCGCTTTGGCTGGAGGGTGCTCACCTCCAGAAGCACCGAGGGAGGAGTCACACCGAGTTCATTTCATCAGTGACATTTTTACCTTACATAACGGTATTAACAAAGAAAGGTGAAGGGCTTTAAGAAGGGGTTTAACCCAATAATATCCCTTTAATCTATTATCCCCTATTTACCGTGTAATCCAATTAATCCATAATTCTCAAAATGTGGATAACAAATGGAGGGAGACAGAGCACGCCAAGCTGAGGGCCTGCACTGTGACATCCCGGCAGCACCTGCAAGCTGGGGACATCTGCCATGCCCTGAGAGTGACAGAAGGATGTCACCAAGCCAGCCTGGAACTAAATACTCCAAACAAGGCTCCAGCATCAGCTGTTGCTCCTCTTGCACCCAGTTCACAGTGAGCTCCCTTCAAAGTGCCAGACTCACACAACTCACACTCACACTGTCTCCCATCAGTAGAGCATTTCCACAGTTTCATATATACCATACCGCTCCAATTAAATTAATTAAAACATGATTGAACTCTATAAAGAAGTTAATCTGCATACTAGTATACCACAGAGCAAACTGTTCCAGTTTTCAATTACTTTCCTAACAGGGAAGAAATCCATTCCAGTTTTCTTAGTCAGATATCCCTCCCCTCTCCTGGTAGAATTTAATTGCTGGATTCTTAACAACACTTCCTTAAAAATATGCAAATTCACTGCAGCTTTAAGTTAGGAAACAGCATTCCACTAAAGCCTACAAAACTACAATTTCTTCCACACCAGGCACTCTGTTATCGTATTTCTAATTCTGAAAGACTGCTTGGAAAGCAGGATGTGACCTATTCTAGAATCAGCTGAGACTCCTTCCAGCAATTAAAAACCCTCGGAGTGCACAGCATTTGTCCTGGAGTGAAGGAATTCTTCCCTCTGAGGTCCTGGCACAGGTTGCCCAGAGAAGGTGTGGCTGCCCCACCCCTGGAAGTGTCAAAGGCCAGCTTGGACCGGGCTTGGAGCAACCTGAGATAGTGGAAGGTGTCCCCACCCACGGCAGGGGTTGGAACAAGACAAGCTTTAAGGTTCCTTCCAACCCAAACCATTCTGGGATTCCATGATTTTCCTTAGGATCACCCATGCTTTCAAAGAGGAAGCAAACTCAAGGTTGTTGCAGCCCCTTCTGGAGATCAGAGCCAGGTTGAGGAAGACATGAACCGGCACATGGGACACACCACAGACCCAGAGCATCCAACCAAAAAGCTGCTGTTTGCCAGAACCTGGATAGAAATTAATCCTTGAAAGCAAGGATCAGGTGCACTGTGTTTTTTCAAAGGTCTTTTTACTCCCTAAGTATTTACAATCCAAACTCCTCTTCCAGAAAGTTTACTTTAGGAGAGACTCCAATACTTTGCAGAAGATTTTCAAATTTCATTGATGAAACCAAACTTCCAAGTCCCAGAACATACAGACCTAGAAATCCTATGAAAACATGCACTGACCAAGGAGAAACTGCCACCTCCCAGTTACTATTTACACTCCGGGCAGCATCTCTATAAACCTCCGATGTTTTGCACACAAAACAGACTGGAACCAGACTGTAAACATTTGCTCTTCTTTCAGAGCACTGACCCACTGGCTCCATGACTTCATGTGTTTGCAACTCCAACTGCATTTAATCTAACGCTGGAGCAGTGGTGAGTCTGCAAATCTGCCATCCATCATTAAGAGCTTTACTTGCTTCCAAGCTGTACAAGACCAGCAAAGGCTCCCAAAAACATGACAAATATTTGGCATGTGGAAATGGATCAGCACTAAAACTGGCCATACTGAACTTGAAGATGCTTGAAAAGTCCATTATTGCATAAACTCTGCACTAAATCACAACATTTCAAAATCAGAGCCCTGAACTGCATCCCAATGCATTTCTCTAGGATTCAGTTTTAAAGTACATTTGGTTCCTATTTCAGCCTCATGAGAAATCCAGATGACCAAATGCTTTTTAGTTCCTTCCTCCGTCTCAATTAGAAGAATCCATTCCAATTAAGTTCTGGTATTTCTGTTTGCAGAGCCAGTGATGCACTCATAAACCAGCTCTTGTTCCAAGCTCTCTGACAAAATCCTGTGGTAATTTACTGGGTCTTGTGAAAGATCTACCTGTATCATTAGATGAATATTGGTGTTTCTAAAAATTACTAAAAGTTGTGTCTGCAAGAGCTTAAAGAAACAATAAAGTACACAAGACTCCCTAAACAGCAGCAAGAGGCTGCAAACATTTCATGTCACTTGCAGAATTTCATACTATATATTAACTAAAACTAGAAAGAAATATAAATTTATTACTAGAGCAACCATATAACTTTGCTACTGAAACCAGTTAAAGGTCCCAATACCACCCACATGCAAATTATAGTAATTGCCCTGCATTACATTTTTTTCCCCACAATTTTGTGTAGATATTTTGAAATACAGATGATACCAGTGCACTGTTTCCACCCCTGGAAATTCTGCATCCTCTTGATTTGGTTACCAGTGGGTGATAAAATACCACCACGTGCCCAAAGAGAGACGTGCTCCCAGGCTGGCTGCAGAGATCCTAGCGTTTTGTTTAAAATAATTTCCCCAGCATCTTTAAACAAAGGAAAAAGAAACAGAAACTTGTGGGATTACACATTCCTGTACCCCGATCCATAAAAAGAATTTGAGGTCTTTTCAGTTCCTTGGTTAAGTCTCTGAAGAGGAGCAGGATATTCCACTTATTAACCGAGGAGACTCTGAAGGAAAATAAATTTAAGGCAGGAATGACTATGATGGAGAGGTGTGCAACACGGTACGGTGAACTGAGCGCTGTAAAAGGCAGCTCGCTCCCCATTACTGTCCAAAAATTTTCTTTTCTGAAATAGTTGAAGTTGTCAGTTATTGTGATAATAATTCAGGGTGTTTTCTGTATGTAAAATTCCTCAACTTTTCCAGCTGTATTACCTGATGTTTCTTGTTAATGCAGACATGCAAGTGGAGAAGATATTGGACTTAATTTAGGACCTTCTTTAGCTGCCAATGTAGTCTTAAACATTTCCTTTATCACTATTTAAAATCAACCCACCAGGCAACTCTGGGATAAAATATAACTGCTAGTCTCCAGGATTATTCAGATTTTTATTTAGATTAAATACATTTTATTTACAGTTTGAAGCTGCCAAACAAACTAATATTGTGTTCTATGACTCATTTATTCACCTTTAAGATATAAATAAAATAAACATTCCAGAGTAATACAAGATACCACTTGGCAGCAGGTGGCCTCCATCAGCCCTGTGAGTATACAGCTTGTTATTCTGTAAAAGGGCAGGTTCTGCACCCTCTAAACTTCTCAACTGAATTTGATAATTCAGATACTTAGCAAAGAAAAGTGCCAGCAGACACAATGCTGGCCCAGAGATTATCTTGCTTTCCCACTAGTACAGTTGCTCTGTTGCTGTTCTTACACAGTCAGGTCAGCTGCACTTGGGTTTTCTGACATTTTCTTAAGCAACTTCCTCAGCTACCACAAGCTGAAGGTTCCTACCCCGTTGGTAGCTCTGCGTGAGAGGTGTGGCCTGAACCCAGAACATCTCAAAGCATTCACCATTAACTGAAGGTTGGGACAACAAAGAGCCAAAACACTCACCAATACAACCTAAGTGTATCATGTGCTTGGTGAGAGCAGACTTCACCAGCCTCTGAGGCTGAAGCCTCCTTACAGTAAACTCAAATTAGGGAACAGCAGCACAAATCACTGCTCCTGGCACAGCACCTGAAGGATCCCATATTACACATGAAAAAGATCCCTCTCCATTCTTTGCCTCAGGTGCAGAACACAGACACAGAAGGTGACACTGCATTCATACGAGATTTGCTGACAGCTACGAGTCCTGGGACTGTGCAGGGTTTGTGTTTAGGAAATCATTTCTAAACGGACAGAGATCGGTGCAGCCACTGCTGTTTAAATTCCAAAGGCTGCAAGGAGACAGCTCTGCAGGTACCAACATGTAACACCTTGCAGGGGAGCAGTGAGCACGGAAATGAGCTCGGAATGAACGTCTGTACCGAGGGCTCACGTTACACAGCACAGCAGAAGCAGCAAAAGCTCCTCTAACACATTTGCACGGATTTAAAACAACCTGCTGAGGAGAGCTTCACACACTCAAGATGTGAATATTCATATTCAGAAGGGCACTTGTATTTTATACTTATTTAATCACAGCTTGGTTACAGAAATACATTTTTTTGCAAGAAGTAGGTCACCTTCTAGACTTCTGCAACAAAATGTTTAGGAAACTAAGGCACATGACTATCAACACAACACAGCCTGGTGGAGACAGAATATGTGTAAGAACACATCCCTCTGCTCCCACATTGTATTGTGCAAGTCTGCATTTTAAAAGCAGTAGTTCCCCAAAAACAGATGACAGAATCCCAGAATGGTTTGGGTTGGAAGGGACCTTAAAGTTACTCTTTTTCCAAGCCCCTGTCATGGGCAGGGACCCCTTCTACTAGACCAGGTTACTCAATATTTGGATTGAGTTTGAATCAAGAACTCCATCCTCAGAGGTTGCACTGAAACCACGCAGAAAATATAGGCTTGTACAAGCCAAGTGTAGCACACAGGACTCCAAAAACATTCCTGCTTGGAAGACAACTCATCCTGCTCCAGTCTGGGACAACATGTCTACATCAAGACGGCGCCTGCTGAAAGACCTCTCAATTCCAGAACCACATTTGTGCTTAACAGTAACAAAAAATAAAAACATAAAAAAAGAAATACAGCAATGTTCTGAAAAAAATATGGCAAAGAAATCTTCTCCAGTAAAACCAGCCCAGTATCAACTGGCAATACAAGACCAGTCCACTCTCCAAACACTTCAATATTTTGCTGCTAACAAGGAAAGTCAGCAGGCAGGAAAGAAAGAGTGGTGGAAAGGCAAGAAGGCAGTCCCAGAAGCAGCATTTCAGCTCTCAGAGGCTGAAATAGAAATCCTAATCCCAACTAGGAAAATTATAAAAAATGGCACTGTGTTAAATTAGTATAAAAGTTCACCCGAAGATGCTTCAGTTTGACTGAAATATTCCGGTCAATCCCCACTACCAAAACACTGGCACACTCTGAAGGGTTTTTGGCCACAAACCTGGAGTAAGGACACTCAACCCTCTACTGCTGGACTCTAGAGTTAATCCCTATATGGAGTCTTATTAATACCAACTCAAAGCCAGCATTACCTTGTCATTGGGGCTGGAAAAACAGCCAATCTTCAAAAAATCCACATCTCTTTTGAGGATTTGAATAACTCATTTTAAAGTATAAATCTGTCAAGCATTTTTCTTTCCATAGTTATAGCAACAATCTTTGAGAAATCCTTTTCACCTTAAGACCAAGAGATGGCAAGCAGCCCTTTCCAAGGGCTTTAAGGAGTCATGCTCACTGCACACAGGCCATCCTGTGATCTGATGTTTGGCAGAATATTGACTGGGGAAAGAGGGGAAAAACTGTTCATATTTCAACATATTATAAAGCAGCAACTTTTTGGGTTCCCACATGGAAATTTAAGCAATATTCAGTGTAATTACAACACTATATTTCAATAAACTAACTCTGAACTATGCGATTAGTGTCCAAATAGTCAATGTTTAGAGAAATGCTGGGTGACTGCATCTCATGTCTGCAATGAAGATTCTCCTGTCAGTCTCAGAAACCTTCTCCCAATAGGTTATGCATTCAGCCATGTTCCAATAGAAACATCTCCTGCACCCAATCCCAGATCCAAGAGATCCAAGAATGCCTACATTCCAACTTAGGGGCATGGGGAGGTTAGAGAGATGAACACTGGGATGAAAATCAACACATTACAGAAGGCACGAGAGGCTGAAGGGTTTCTGAAAGTCACTAACGACAGGTTTGATGAACAACAGGTAAGATACACTTTTTCCAGGCCCTACACTTGTGACTTCAGAAGGACTCTGTGCACTGACCTCACAGCTGCCCCGTAAGATGGGCATCCGCCCACCAAAAGGGGAAGAACTCAACATCTGGCAACCTAGCCTGGCTTCACACACAAGTGACCTCTGCAGGATCCTGCTCTACAGTCAGGGGACCCCCAAGATGTGTTGCCTGTGCACCTGAAAGAACATTAAACTTTCCTAATACTCTGCAGTGTCCATTTGAGGACTCATTTCAGTAGAGCTTAATTAATGTTCTTGTGTGTACAACAGCCCCACAGATATTCAGAGAGAACCCTGAAAAGCCCAAGCAGAGTAAGATAAAATACAATACAATCTCTGAGTAAACTGAACAATACTTGCCAAAAATACTCGTCTGCAACAGAAATTGCTACATGGAAGCTGCCACAAAGCTATCAGTGTAACTTCAAGCAGAACACGCCTTTTCCTGTCTTCTATAATCTGATCTAGCACTTGCAAACATGTCACAGAAGAAGCTGTGATCCAAAGGTGAGTGAGTGCATATCCCATAATCCTTACTGTATCATCTATGTCTGCAGTTCTATGCAAATATGGACAAAAATAAAGTGTCGTCTCCTCCTCTGCAGCTTTCTGGCTTAAAAACACCCAACAACATTCAGTGTAACTTGCAAGTAGGGCAAAAAGTATCTGTCTGAAGATCAACAACTGCTGGTTGCAAAGATCAAAACCCACCCAAAAGTTACCTTTAACAAGAACAAACCCAGAACACGTTCAAAGCTTATCACACATCTGAGCAACTCAGCTCTCACCACGCTCTTCCACTCTCAGAGAACAAGAAGACTCCTGGAGAATGCTTCAAAATGCTTCTCTGGTAACAGCTCTCACAGCAAGTTCAAGAAATGACTGACACGAGAGGGGAGTACAAGGCTGCTCTTACTCACAAGTGCCTTGCTCAGTGTTACACAGCACCAAACGCTGCTCAGCTGCCAGTGCCTCGCAGCAAACCTCCAGGAGAACAGCTCACCAGCACAAACAGAAAAGCTAGGAAATGCCCAGGTAAATCGGTCTGCATGCTGCAGAATTAACATAATGGCTGTGTTTACCCAAGGCATTTCAGGAGATTTTTACCGGAAATCAAGCCGCGACAATCGAGCGGCGACAGGAAACGTGAAACGTTAATAAGGTGTCAGAAGGTGTTGGCTGATTCAGACTAACTCTGTAACTCATCCGTGTCAGCCACCTGAGAGGCCAGAGGAGAAACGAGCCCGGTGGCTGAAGGAGAGGAAGCCTGAGGATGACCAGAATCCCCAGTGTCAGTGACAGAACTGCCTCGGCTGCAGCGCCAGGACAGTCTGCAGTTACCTGAGCTAGCGGAACAATCACCTGGATGAGTTTGGTTTGTAATAAAATGTGAGGGATTATAACTTTAACCACCTGGGAAGCACTGAAGTGGCACATATTGCACTAAGCTGTAATTAGCTCTTTCCAGTTTTAAAGCACTACACAAGCGTGACTTAATGAATTTTCATAAATGCTGCTGCTAGTGGCCAGAAGGCCCCTATTTTTATACCAAGGAAAATAAATCATATTGGCTATCCCATGACCACTTGAGTTAACAAAATGAGGAAGGACACTCCAGTGAACTAGACATGGAAATGCTGATTCCTAATTCCATTAAAATACAACTGAGTTCTTTTTTTTTTGCTGCTATAAAAAGATCACATTGTTTCCTTAGGCTCTCAACATCATCTCTGGCAATGTCAATAAAAGATCCTGGAGAAAAACGAAAAAAGCAAGAGCAGCTTAACAAGCTCTCACAAATGTACATATATATTGAAGTTTTAACCATATTCTTGCAGAAACTTCAATCTTAAACCCTTTTTCTCCTTACTTCCTATCTGCCCAAGCTACAAATGGCTTCTACACTACACACTCTTGCTGCCCTTCCTCCAGAATTTATATGTAAATTTTGACATCACTGCTCCATTTTTCTTTTGCTCACCTCTACCTCTGTCCCAAAATGTCCTGTTCCCATGGCAAACAACACTTCCCCAGTGTTTCTGCCTGTGCTCTCTTAGTATGAACCATGCTTTTCAGTGCAGTGTCAAACCTGGTCCAGTGAAAAGTTAAACTCACTCAGCAGTCTGAAAAGAAGTTAAAGCAGATACAGTCCAGAAATACTCCTCCACCATGTCAGTCCCAGCGCTTTACATTGGTTTTGTGTCACTTTTCCCTCTGTCCTACTCATCTGATGATTGCTGCTATCTCTCTTTTCATCATATGTTTTGCCACAAGCGGCTAACCTGGAAGCAGAACAATATTTTCCTCTTTTTCCCCATTTTACAGTGTTACAAATCTTTAGTCTGGAGCCCTCACTTCAGGAGTCAGTACTAGACAGGCTTGAACTGTCTGTGTCTCTCCCAACTTCCCCCTGCTCTGCCTCCCGACTGGGACACGCCTGTCACTCCCTCCTTAACCATTTGTGTCCTCCTTCCTTGTCACAGCACAGAGCTCAGCTTTCTGAACGCTCTCCTGCAAAGCCCGTGGCAGACACAGCAAAAATCCACACTGTTCCAGGAGCTTCCCTCTGCTCTGCCGCCCACATGGAGCTCTGGCAGAACTTAAGCTGAAGCTTACTGGGGTAAAACTGAGACTTCATGCTTGGCCAGCACAGATCACACTGCCTGCACTCAACACAATGACATCATTCAGCTGTCTTTTTATTTTTTTCTTTTCATGTTTATAACTTGGCATAAATATGTCCAGCTGAGATTTTGAAAGGATTTAGGAAATAAAGTAATATAAGTCTAAATAAAGCAGTCACTTTGCTTTCCAAAATTATTAGGACAGTACTCAAGTATTAAGAGCACCTGAAAAATATTCCTGAGTTCTGCCTAAAACCATAACACGATAAATATGTATTTTTGCAGAGAATTACACAGATTTAGGGACTTACAGAAGAAAGCAACGGCTTTTTTTCTGTAAGATTCAGAAGAACAAATTCTTCACATCCCACTCAAAGTGAAACTCTGCACATGTTTCAGTTATGGAAAGAACCCACTTCCCAGAACCTCAAGATGACAGAACAGTAATTGCTCCCTTCCCTTTGCTACACAGCCTCAAGTCACTAAACATGTTTAATCGAAGACAAAACTGTTTTATTGAACAGATTTTAGAGCAGATCCCTCCAGCACAGCAATTACACCACCAGAAGTCACATCTGCACCAGAATCTTGACTAGAGAAGAGCAATTACTCTTTTATGATCACCTGAAGGTGAAACTCAGGGAGCAACAGGTCTCCTTAGGAACTTATTTACAGAGCTCAGCCCAGGGCTGGGCAGGTGATAGGCCACTGGAGCACCTGCCCATTCTGCAATCTGCAGAAGACATTCCGTGATCGGGGCAATACATATTTATAGAATATTTACACAACCTCTTTAAGTCAGGGCATGATTACACAACCATTCATAATAGCTCAACAGGAGACATCATGAGCTATTGTTTGGATTCACACTAACACAAAGGTTATTTTTAAGACATAAAAACACAAAGCCACTTATGTTTGAGAGACCTACAAGAAAAGATTTAATCTATCTTAAGGTTCTCAACTCTCACCTCCACAAAACCCTATGCCACTGGCATGAACCAACAAATTTAACTTGAATTTTTCACTTCTTTTTGCAGCATTCGCATGGGAATGGAGCAAAGGGAGTTCAGCTGTCACAGACAGTTTGAGCTGCAGCTCAAGAATCAAGAGGTTTCTTTTGCTTTCCAACCCCACTACTGAATTGTATACTCCATCTCTACCCCACTATTAAATTGTGTATTCCATCTTCAGCTGAGAACTTCGATGTAACAAAAATCTCATTACATGAGTATTAACACAGACATTCAAAATTAAACAGGAAGTATACAGAGGGAATGTTTGCTAGATTGCTCAAACTGGAATAGAGAAGGGAGTGGTTTTCAAATTCTTCTCATTAACCCATGCATATCTTTTCTTTAAAAATCACATTATTATTAAGCCTGTCTTTATTGCAAACCATTTTTTTTGTTTGGTTTGGTTTTTTAAGTTGATGCACCAGTTAACAAAGGGTGGTAATAATCATATGGTAAAAATACCGTGCAGGTACCAGCTTTGTTAGAGAACTTAAAAGCCCTCAATACCTCAGCTTTCCCACATATGAAATGAGGACGATTACGTCAGAATCTCTTTTATTATTATTAAAAAAAGAGGTGGAAGTAGCTAAACGCAGCTGTGTGCAACACCACAGAGCACCAGCCAACCGCTCAAAAACGCACGAGGAAGCGGCTCGGTCGGTGTTTCAGAGAGAAGCAACACAGGAACAAAATCACACACAGACACTGAAGGCCAAATCTTACCAGCTGGAACTCCCTGCGCCTGTCATACCAACACAGGCACAAAATCACACACAGACACTGAAGGCCAAATCTTACCAGCTGGAACTCCCTGCGCCTGTCATACCAACACAGGAACAAAATCACACACAGACACTGAAGGCCAAATCTTACCAGCTGGAACTCCCTGCGCCTGTCATACCAACACAGGAACAAAATCACACACAGACACTGAAGGCCAAATCTTACCAGCTGGAACTCCCTGCGCCTGTCGTACCAACACAGGAACAAAATCACACACAGACACTGAAGGCCAAATCTTACCAGCTGGAACTCCCTGCGCCTGTCGTACCAACACAGGAACAAAATCACACACAGACACTGAAGGCCAAATCTTACCAGCTGGAACTCCCTGCGCCTGTCGTACCAACACAGGAACAAAATCACACACAGACACTGAAGGCCAAATCTTACCAGCTGGAACTCCCTGCGCCTGTCGTACCAACACAGGAACAAAATCACACACAGACACTGAAGGCCAAATCTTACCAGCTGGAACTCCCTGCGCCTGTCGTACCAACACAGGAACAAAATCACACACAGACACTGAAGGCCAAATCTTACCAGCTGGAACTCCCTGCGCCTGTCATACCAACACAGGAACAAAATCACACACAGACACTGAAGGCCAAATCTTACCAGCTGGAACTCCCTGCGCCTGTCGTACCAACACAGGAACAAAATCACACACAGACACTGAAGGCCAAATCTTACCAGCTGGAACTCCCTGCGCCTGTCGTACCAACACAGGAACAAAATCACACACAGACACTGAAGGCCAAATCTTACCAGCTGGAACTCCCTGCGCCTGTCGTACCAACACAGGAACAAAATCACACACAGACACTGAAGGCCAAATCTTACCAGCTGGAACTCCCTGCGCCTGTCGTACCAACACAGGAACAAAATCACACACAGACACTGAAGGCCAAATCTTACCAGCTGGAACTCCCTGCGCCTGTCGTACCAACACAGGAACAAAATCACACACAGACACTGAAGGCCAAATCTTACCAGCTGGAACTCCCTGCGCCTGTCATACCAACACAGGAACAAAATCACACACAGACACTGAAGGCCAGATCTTACCAGCTGGAACTCCCTGCGCCTGTCGTACGCGTGCTGGATGCCACTGTCTGCCCACAGGGCTCGGATGGCTGGCAGGTAGTCTAAAAAAACACCGGTCTCCACCATGCCCTGCACCACGGTGACGGCGCGGGTGTCGAAAGCCATCACCTTGTCCCCGTTGCTCTGGTTGGCAGGGTCTCCCCAAGGGATATGGAGTTTCTCTCTGGCGTCCACGAGGACTCGCACACCTGGAATGACAAGGAACAGCACTGTGAGGAGTTTCTCAGCATCTACTGTTTCACCAGCCCGCAAATCTGCACGGAGGGAAACAATGCACCTACTCTGCACAAAGCTCAATAGGAACATCCACCCGTAGGGAATCGGGAAGTGTCCAAAAAACTGACTCAAATCCCTGCATTTACAGGTAATATCAACCCCCAGATTTGCTATCTCAAGAACATGACTACAGGAACATCCACCCGTAGGGAATCGGGAAGTGTCCAAAAAACTGACTCAAATCCCTGCATTTACAGGTAATATCAACCCCCAGATTTGCTGTCTCAAGAACATGACTATAGGAACATCCACCCGTAGGGAATCAGGAAGTGTCCAAAAAACTGACTCAAATCCCTGCATTTACAGGTAATATCAACCCCCAGATTTGTTATCTCAAGAACATGACTACAGGAACATCCACCCGTAGGGAATCAGGAAGTGTCCAAAAAACTGACCCAAACCACTGCATTTACAGGTAATATCAACCCCCAGATTTGTTATCTCAAGAATGTGACCACGATCAACAGGGTAATATCCACAGTGCAAGTTTAACTCCTGAAAAAGTGTTATTTTTAATTACTAAATCTCCAATCTGTGCTACCAAACTCTTTCACTTGGCAGGAATACAAGACAAAGTATGTTTAAAAGCTAATTTCAAAATACGTTAAACCACCTGATGTCTTGCTTTAAGGTTCTCTAGATTTTGTGTTCTTATCAACTTGGTATCCAGTTATATCAAATTACACAGAGAACCTCTATCACTGAGAGTATTTCTATCACTGCCTTTAACATTTTCAGATTAAGACATTTACTAAAATCACTGCACTTTCTAAAAGTGTGTTTCTACAGCTTAAGTGCAGAAGGAGTTGTATAACCTAAAGGCTTCCCTGCTCTTTTGTCGCTGTTTTGGTAAATATTCTCTAGAAGAAAAAGAGTATTTTAAACTTCTTTTTAAAGTCCTTCTAAAGGATTTAAACCCACTGAGATCATACTGATCAGGGAAATGACTTCTAGTACTAAATTTGCTGATGAAAAAATTGGAAGAAAATTCCAGAAAGAATAAGGAACTGTAGAGGCATGGGAAGAGATATAAGGAAATCAGAGATGTGGTAGCAAATGACTGTATAGTAACACACTCATTCAGTGCCAAAGTGTTCTGTCAAGGCTCACTTCCTTTCCATGGTTTTTCTCTCTGTCAAAGGCAGGTATCTGTCAAATCTATCTGTGACTGCAGGAAAACAGCCTCCCAGGCAGATGCGCAGTTCCTACGTGTATACTTTTACACAGTACGAAATAGCTTTAACAATAAACTTTAACCTGGTTGACGTGCATGCTTGTGATTTCTACTGCCTTGCTATCAATAGTTTTTCCAGGCTTGATTCATAAGCAGGTTTGTAAAACAATTCTCTTTGAGAATCGCTGGATTTTCAGAGGCTGAGTCTGGCAACACTTTGCTGTTTTGAGAAACTTCATTAGGATTTTGTTCAACTATTAGACAGTCCAAACTGAAAATCCAAAGAGTGATTTAGATCAGACAGAAAATAAGTGAGGATGACCAATGAAGTCAGGATGACAGCAGTGAAATCAAGCGTCCACTCCCCTAAACCATGTGTGGAGGTTTTGGCAAAGCATCTATGAAGAGAGGCTCTGCCTGCCGGTTGCTGTTAATTGATGTGTCAGCCGAGTTTCCAACACAACGGCAGCGATTCTTCCACTGCAGTGAAATGCTGAGACCATAGGGCTGGGCTCCTCCTCACGCACTTCCAGGTGCATCTTCCCCCCATCCATTACCGCTCATTACTGTACTCGCATTACCAGGAAATCACAGAATCACGGAATCAATTAGGTTGGAAAAGACCTCTGAGATCATTCAGTCCAACCTATGACCGAACACCACCTTGTCAACCAGGCCTGCCATCAAGTCCCACGTCCAGTCCTAAACACCTCCAGCGACAGTGACTCCACCACCTCCCTGGGCAGCCCATTCCAGTGTCTGAAGGGAAGAAATTCTTCCTAATGACCAGCATAAACCTCCTCTGGTGCAGCTTAAGACTGTCCCCTCATCCTATCGCTGGTTCCCTGGGAGCAGAGCCCGACCCCCACCTGGCTACAATGTCCTTTCAGTGGTTGTAGAGAGCGATAAGGTCACCCCTGAGCGTCCTGTTCCTCAGGCTGAGCCCCCTCAGCTCCCTCAGCCGCCCCTCGTGCTCCAGCCCCCTCCCCAGCTCTGCTGCCCTTCTCTGGCCTCGCTCCAGCGAAGCAGCAAAACGCAAAGCCCGGGACCTCACGGGCTGAAATCGCTGCTCCCGGGGCCGGAGCCGCCCCGCGGGCCGCACCCGGGCGGCGCGGTGACAACCCCGCGGGCCCGGAGGGGCTGCGCGCCGGCCCCGGGGCAAGGACGAGGCGCCGGGACAGCGCGGGAGGAGGAGGCGGCG